>JAVRXN010000006.1:21050722-21213291 GCA_033556935.1 Timema podura
TTTTACTACTTCAAATGTGGTATTATATTACATTGATTGGAAATTTTTCAACTTTACAAAGCGTGGAAAATACCTTTTAAAAACAAATGTTTTAAAAGGTAAAATAATATTTCACTATATATATTATTTAATTTTAGTAAAAGCTTAAAATCAATATTTATCCATTTGATTTGAGAAAAAGAGATGAGTAATTCAAAAACAAAATCATCGTGCGAAATTAAAGTGTGGGATATTTGGACTCTATTCATTAAAAAACAATTTTTTAAAAAGCAAAAGCCTAATTTATTGAACTGTATAAATAATAGTATTGTTATCACATTTCTCGTTACCCCTTAGATAAATGAAGCATTGTGATTATAAAAAAATGAAATTCAAGATATAGATAAAGGTCAACTCCATTAACCTGAAAAAAAGTGGTCTTTGTTATGATGTCTGGCGGTATGTTTGTATCACAGACTAAAACCATTTTATCGATCCGGCTAAATCTGGGTATTTTTGGTTTTCATAAGGTTCCCTAAAGGGGTGTTTGTAATTATATACCCGATCCTAAAATAAAGAGTAATTTATTTATGGGTGAAATAGAAAAATTCTAGAAATTATATTTAATGGTCTTATATATTGAAATTAAAAATGACACCTGGACACGGTAATTGAACATGGGACCTTTGACTTTTTAAAGAATATGGTATTGAAATGCTTCTATTACTGTTTACTAAGAAATATAATAATTAATCTATTAAATCCATCACTTAATGATTTTAACTAAATTGCCTATTTAACATTACAAACCAAAAGTCATATCTCCTTTTACCAGGAAAATTACACAGATGATAATTTATATATGTGATTTTATCCAATTTTGTTCACATCTTCATAGATAATTGAGATAAAGAATAACGTATATTTTAAAAATTGCAGAAATATTTAAAAACAAACCTTTTACTCGAAGTATTTTTTTTCAAAACCAATCTTTCTTTAGCTATAAGAAAAAATTGTTGAAATATTTAAAAACAAATCTCTTACTCGAAGTATTTTTTTTTTCAAAACCAATCTTACTTAAGCTATAATAAATAAATGGTACGGTACACCGCAAGTAATTTTTCTATTTTTTTATCTTAAAATGGACATTTAATATCAACTTGTTATATTTGTGAAATGAAATAATAGGTGTGTATATTTCTGTAGAAACACAACACCAAATTTCGTAAATGAAATAATATACCTTGTCACATACGCTATGGCATTAAGTACTAGAAACACTGTTACAGAAACATTTTTAAAAGAGAAATGTTTGTCCACCAAAGAGCATAAGAATCAAATTAATTTTTAAATACCTGAATTCAAATATATATATATATATATATATATCTGCTTTTAGCTCAGAAACTATTGGTTTTATAAAAGTATAATTTACACATAAGATTTTATTCTTTATAGTAGGCTACAACAACATTACAATAAGATATTCTGTATCTCAAATAGTTGCGGATAGATAATGAAAATAAAATTGTAAAATTTCGCCAATTTAAAATGCCCTCAAAGTCATTTTTATGAGATATAAGTTTCCATCATGTTCATAATAATGATTGTTTATGTATAAAATTTTAACAAAATCTTTAAAGCGAATTTAAAGAAAAATGATTCTTTCACTTTTTACCCTTTAGTACCTATAAATTTATCGTTAGAGATCTAATTCCAAAAATTCATTGAGGGGACCTCATGAAAAACCCAGACACCAAGTTTTAGTCAAATCTGTAAAATACTTTTGGCTCTATCCTGTGTTACAGACAGACAGACCGAAAACCATTATGAAAACAATATTTTTGCTTAAGATGGTCATGAAACGTTGAAATTTATTAATATCTCGAGCTCAAAATTTGACGATAATGATAATTTCTCTACAAGGTTTTGTGATAGAGTAAAAACATACTTACTCTAAAATTTATATTTAGAAAGTGGAGAGCTAATTGTTATGGTTATTGGTTGACTGAAATGTAACTTTCTTCTCGATATGTTTCTGTATGAGTATATATTATTTTAGTTATTCTTTTCGGTGAAATGTTTCTGAAAGAGTTTTTGTTATTTCATTTCACATAATCCTAAGAGATTTAACAAAATTTCTCAATTTTTGGAAAAGTAGCGAAAAACTCTTTGGTGTACCATACCTCGATAATAATTTGAATTAGCCCAGCTCACTTCCACCGGGGACCATTCAAAAACGTTCTATACTGGAGTTTAAGGGGTGATCTCTTACCAAATACTATAACCCCCCCCCAAAAAAAAACAGTGGATTTAAACTCATGATATTTAAATGGCAATGTAAGAAATAATGGTAAAAGTGAACAGTCTGAAAATATTTTCGAAACGATAAAAAAAAAATAGCTCTTGTTTTAAATTGACAGTTACTGCAATTCGAAGCTCTCATTGTTTTTTTAAATCTCAACAAATTTTCCTCTCTCTTTTATAGTTAATTTTATATTCTCTCTCATAAAATTAGTTATCTTGATTGCTACTAGGGGCACCAGCTTTAACACAACAAAGACAATGGCCTCCTTTAGAAGAAGACTGTTTGTAAATATTGTCCATCTCAACGAAAATCGAAAGGCATAATTATCCCGCAAGAGTAAATGTACAATATATTACGTTCCATTGTTTATTTACATATTCCCATGTCCTTTAAGATTCTTATATCGTTCAGATAATATTTTTCTTTTTATAAAATAAACGTTTTGGAAATACCGAATTCTTGGCTAACTTTCTGAGCTCCATTTTCTCGTATTTGAATAATATTTACACTTAAAATTACTAGGAAACTGTTATATAACCAGAATTAGTGTCTGAGATGTCACACATGTCAACCACACTATATCCTTTCTATGAGTTCCATTATTATGTTATACTTAATCTATTTCATTGTCTTCCCCATGTTCGTCTACCATTTGGTCTTCCTGACAATATTTTAAACGCGACTTTAGTTTATTACATCCACGCTGCACGCATGCCCACCGTAAACGGAAATATTTGACTACTTCAACAAAGTCTGGTAATGATTAAGGAGTACTTTACTCATAATTACGATACCAACTCTACTATTTATTATATTTAACCTATTTTGTACTATATATTTTAATAAACACTTTGAATTTTAATTTATTCAACCTCGTCATGTAACAAGGGTATTAAGATTATATTATAAAAAATATCCACCAGTAAAATTTAATATTTATATCTATTTTTTTCGAACAGATGGTCAAATCACATTTAAAATACAAAATGACCACATTGAAGTAAATTATGATTATTTTTAATTATTGTTAAATCGTAACCATTTGGCTAGTTTAAATTTGAAACTTATTTAAATATGATAAAACATCTTTATTTTTAAATTTATGACTCAACTTTTTTTTTTAGTATCGAATAAAATATGTACTCTAATACATTACTTGAAATGTAACACATATTATTTTTCAAGTGGTAATATTTTGACATTACTTTTTACCTCTAACCCAATATTAACCTATGAAACTTTATGTTACGATCAGTGATTATTTGCTATGCCTCCATTTTTTTTCAAATGGGTGAAAGTGGTATTGCTACTAACATCAAGTATTATTGCATCGTATCACATATGGGGATATCGTAGAAAACCAATATCCCTGATCCAATATTCAAAATGGTCGGCTCGTAAGTATTATGAAAGTCTTCTCTTGTGTGCCTCCTTTCATTTCGAATACAAATGTAGAATTAACTATATGTCACTATTATATGTATATATGTATTAATAATATACTCTTAAAATATTCTCTTTCTATATAAGAGTAAATCTATGATTTGTCATTGATGGACATTTGTGTGTTAAATGAGATAGTTTATTTTATATAAAGAGAAGGTACGTCAATATCAAGCTGTCAAAGAAATTTATCCTTAGTTGATACTATGTCTTTTCAAAATTATATATTATTTTTTATCTTTAAAATAATTAATAAAGTGTAATTTAAAAAATATAAAACAAGGTTCATGACTGTATGTCCAAGCCCTGTATTTCAAAGAACTACATTTAAGCTATACCGTCTCTTATTAAATGGTTTTTTCTGCTTTTTTATAAAAAATGTATATTAAGCTCAGAATACACCAAAACATAGCCTTACTTATTGTTTGCGCATGTGAGGCGTTATCTCTTACTATGTACAAATATAATAAATTTAGAATTTTTAAGAACCAAGTTATGAGAAAAAATGTTGGCGCCTAGGGCATATGAGCAAATACAATAGCGGAGAACATTTCATGATGTAGAACTTTACGATTATTAAAGGTAATGAAGGCGCTTAGGTTGAGGTTTGGGTGGTTTTGTGGTGTGGATGGGCAATTAAATTAGTGTAAACTAGATTTTCGTTGGTAAACCTGAATAAATAAGAGACCTTGGTAGGCGCAGAAACGTCGATTATATTATAAAGGGAAAATATATATAAAGGAGTAATGGTGTCAGCTGAGGGATTGGATGAATTTGCCTCATGGTAGGGTTGGATGGTGAACTTACGTTAAAGAGACCGTTAACTTTCAAATTTCTTAATAATCCTACTGAGCTATTTGATTTGATTGTTTTGCTATGTAATATTAATATACAACACTTAGTGAATATTCATAGGATTCATCCCAAAAAATTTAGAGTGGTTTTACTTTATACTTGTCATAGTTTGTTACTGTGCTAATTGCGGAATATAGGAAGCTTAATTTAATCATTAGCATGTCTGCATATTATTCAATTATAATTTTTGAAATAATGTATTCCCTCAAGAAGTGATACATTAAGGGGAGGGAATGTGGTTTATACTGTTTGTGTTACCTGTTTTAAAATTTGTCAAATGTTTAGTCGTCTGCTGTTAAAATATTTAGGTTAGGTAATTAATTGCACGCTAAGTTATTCTAGATAAATATTTCAGAATATATTTATTACAAATAGATAAGACAAATTTTTTTTACATATCTAGATACTATTTTAAATTTTATCTGTAAGGAACTATGGGGAGATTATGGTTTTCAATTTTAAGCTATAGAAAAGATAAAAAAAATCTTACAGGCTCAAATGATCTAATAAGAGACTAAAATATTTAAAATAAATAATAACATTTTGATTCAATGATTACCCTAATCTAAATCTCAGATATACAAAAGTTAGTAAAATGATAACAGATGATCTCGTTAACTACCATAATAATCTTGCTAGATCCTTTTTCGTCCACCTAGTGGGTGTTTATTTAATCACAGTTATTTCCACTCCTCACAACAATTGGATGGCCTTATGTCAGAGTGAAGTATCTCCAAAAAATAGACATATTTAGTTTTTTATGTGATCCTGTTCAGAATGTTGTCCTCTTTCTTATGCCATAAGTGCACTATGTCGTACGCCAACAAGAGACCAAACAGTAACATAATTTTGTTTTGCCATGAGGTTGGTAATGATGTATGCTGTTCAACTTTGAAGCTTATTTTTGAAAAACATTGGTTTTGGCTGATATTTCACTATGGTTTAAGACCATACAATTATCTTCATGTAAAAGCGAAAAGTCTGAGTAAATTCGTTTTGTCTGAGCTCTGTAACTGGACACGGGTAAATATAAGCGTAGATTTTGTTGATACAAATCTTTCAGTGGAACGGAGCTGTGTTGTAACAGAGCCTAAAATAAAATAAGTTGTACTATGCATCGCAAAAACATTCTCGTTAATTTATATAAATTATAATTATTACTTGAAAATTGTAAAACTAAATAATAGATAGTGTGATTAGAAACTTAATTGAAAAATTAATAGGATTGTATTTCACTAAAGATCAGAAATAAAAAATATACATTGTTACATAAACCCATAATGGTTTCTGTGCTCCTTCATCTCGCCATTTCCCAAAGCTCTATTACTTTAGCATATGTGCCTAAAATCATAGAAACTTAATATTTTAAAATATTAATTCAAATGTAAGTTATTTATGTGTACAGGTCCAACAACTTTACAATGGCTAGTTATTTCGTATCTCACAGATTTTTGGAGATATTACGTAAGTTGGAAATTTATGGCAAAGTAAATTACCCCCAAAGCTGTGATATTGGAGACGAAGCTTTTTAAGACGGCTGATTTGCACTCTTTTTAAAGAATAATTTATAAACATTTGCGTTTGAACTGCCACTAGTCCAAAACAATGAGGGATTACTATAAATAAATGCTATCGCATAGTTAAGATTAAAACTAGTTCAGATATGGTGCATTAAACTTTATATATTCTTGCGATTTAGTATTAAATTAAAACATAATATCTGGTATATTGTGCAGTTAATAATTATCAGTGCGAATATGATTGTACTTCAAAAAAATCTAATATGCCTATAACATAAATAGTTTGAGGCTTATTTATTTCAACTTTCACTATATTTTTTTAAACTTAAAACTGTATTTCATATAAACTATTAGTACATTTAAATATATTTAAACCAAAATCTAAATAATACACATAGGTGGGCAAATAGACTGGACATCAAGATTTTATAGTTTGGTTTGCAACTGATGTGGACGTCGGGGTTGATTTCCTAATCTGGTGAAATGAAAACTACTATTTCATAAATAGTTTTCCCCTTTCCTTTCATGTAAATATGAGTAAACTTCTTTTTAAATTCTACCTTCCTCTTCCTTAATTAATTAGTTTAACTTTAAAGAAATCAATTATTATAGTATTTTCTTGTCATTGTCCATGTATTGAAGTAAGGAGGAAAGTGAACAGTGCATTCGTTCATCTGGAGAAAGCGTACAATCAGGTGAATAGGAGTATGTTATTGAATGTTCTTAGAGAGTATAGTGAGTATGAATGGTTAATAAATGCAATCATTTCGGTGTATGATGGAAGTAAAGCGTGCGTTTGGGTGGATGTAGTTTTGAGCGGATGGTTTGACATTGAACAGGGTATTATACAAGTTTGTGTTATGGCTTCGTGTTTGCTTGTTGTTGCCATGGATAAGTGTAAGAGAAATACTTGTGAGGACGCTTTTGGTGTGCAATTTGACAATGTGAATGGGATATTGCTGCTATATTAAGATGATGCCTTATTAATGGGTGAGAGTGAAAATGACACAGAATGCATCAAATCGTTTGAATGTAGTGACAGGCAGAATGGATCTTCCTATAAATATTTCTTAATCTATGGTGATAGTTTTTGATAAGGCCCAATAGAAAAATTATGATTGTATACTTAGTTTAAATAGAAGACTGTTAGAACAAATTAATAATTTTGTATATCTGGGAAGAATGTTCAGAGCTCTGATACCTGGAAGATAATTGATTAAGTTTATTTACTAATTGCCTTTCCCCTTTGGCTTCACCCCAATAGAGATAAATGTTCGTTAAATTACACAGATAAGGATAAATATTGGGATTGCTCCGACTCATATTATATAGAGACGTTGAACAAAAATTAAATTCCTTCACACTCGTATATCTAACTAATATTATTTATTCCATCCCACTTTCAAAAAATAAAATATCTCTTTACTCTTATCTAAATTGTTGGAAGCCATATTTGGTGAAACATATTATGGCTGGATAAACTTCTACTAATTTTCCCTCCTCTTCGTAAATTACATTTCGATCAATACATATTTACCTTCATGAATACATTTTTGTATTGGCCCTCACGTTCTATTATCAAATGGCCATACGAATGTTCTGATGTGATGGAAACAAATATATGTTTATCAAATTAGCTGCCATACTAATTACTGTGATTACAAAATATTACAATGTAAAAGCCAAACGAACTTTCCATAATTGTGGATAGTTCATTAACAAAAACTCTGGTTTGTAAAGCATTCCGTAAACATTAATATGTTCAGTTTGATTGAATTATTTCCACTAGTCCTAGAAACGTTCTAAATAATCTTTGATTTAACCTACCTTTGATACGGTATTTAAAAACCTTCCTGAAATATTGATGGACTTGACAATTACTGAATTTTTTATTTGTTTAATAATGTGGAGGCCTAACAGCTAGATAATTTTATAATAATGAAAATTGATAAAAATAAATAAAAAGAAAAACTAAACTAAAAGTCTAAATTTAATGAAGAAGGCCCACTTAAGGAAAGAGGAATAATGTGGGAATAACCCAAGTAAAAAGGTGACATCTTCTTCCTTTATTCTTTCTACTATTGTAGAAGTATTAAAACACACATTTAAACATTAATTTTTAATACAAATTTAGTAATACTTTGGAATCGCACCCGGTACACATAGCTCAGTAGACAGACATGCCACCGATTGATATAATGTGTTGGATTCCGTGGTGAGTCTGACACCTTAGCTCAGTAGATCATGTGTCTTCCTACTGGGCTAAGGATTCCGGGAATGATTCCCAGCATGGCCGAAAATTTATCATTGATGAAAATATAGGTTTCCCATTTCACATAAATAAATTAATGGCTGCTGTGCCTATCCTATTCTTAAGTTATATGAAGCTACGACAGGCCTAGAAAGTCAGTAGTGGAAAACATATGGATTTAATAAAAGAACTGACGGGATGGAAATAGTAATGGATGTAAAAAATTTTTTACGGTGAAACAAATCCACCAAAATATATTTTATTTCATGGATTTCTTTCTAAGCGTTTGACATTGCCAACACGAAGGGAAATTATATCCAGTTCAATCGCCTGTATGTAGACTACACGCCGTTATGGTGGCACAGAATGTTGCCCAGGCTACACCTATGGAGGTTGTCTACACGTAATACCCGTAATTAAATGATGATATGATAGTGAATATGGAGGTGGGAGAAAGTAGGATTCCTAAACCTAGTTTAATCCTATTTTACCAACCTCTGGCTACCATGTGGATAGTTCTTCTTAAGATAAAAATAACTGAGGTTCAAGGAGGGAATCGAACCTGGACCCCTACACATTGGGCCCGGATATCAAAGTAATAAAAGCATATATTAAAACAAGTATGGTTAAGACTATAGTGACGGTACCTAGAATAATATGTACTAGAAAATTGGTTTCACCTTTATCCGTTCACCTACCACGCGCTCAGCTAGGGGATTCAGAGATTGAGATTGATGCTAAAAAAAAAAAAAAAAGGAGAAACGCAAGCAATTGCGAGCTCTTTCTCCATTGTCCTCCACCTCCCCCAAACCTCTTTCCCTTGTTTCTGTCGAAAAATTGGGCTATAAATTATTTAAAGAGTTTGGGGTTTGTTTAATGAAATGACTTTTTTTGTTTTACTGTATTTTTTTTTTATATCGGTAGTTCAATCTGAGGAATCCGATAGAAAATATTGTTTTGTAGAGGAATGAAAATAATAAAAGGAGCTTTAAATAAAAGAGAGATTTATTTATTCATAAGATAATGTAAATTATCTGAATTAAAATATGCTACCAAAATTATACTTTTCAGTTTCTAAATTAACACCTCTAAATATTTGATTCAAATAACGATGTTCAGACAAATAAGTAGGTTTTGATAACAATGGTTAAACATTGCCTGTGTGTGCTAGGCTTTACATAAACTTTTATATTTTAGTGTATGGTATTATTTTTATAAAATTCTTCGAATTATTTGCATACTTGTGCTAATACGGTTTATAAATGAGTTATTTGTTATTAGCAGATATATTCAAAGTATTTGAAAATTTTAGTTCAAATTTGAGTATATAAGTTGATTACTTATCCATAGCTTAAATAAAGAGATTTGTTGTGAGTTTTTTGGTGTATGTTTGTTTGTTTGTTTGTAGATTCATGATAAACACTAAAACCCGTCGAGCAGATTTAAACAGCTTTATTACTTATGTGTTCCTTATACTCTCAAATCAAATGTGGCAATATATTTTTCTTTTTAAAACCAAATCAAATTAATTCTTGTATTTGCTCTTAAATTTCGAGCACTGGCACTAAAAGAATAACACATGGACTGACACCATTGCCTTTCTTACAACTTCCTATACTGTTCCTAGTAATAGTAAAAAAATATACTTTAATACATAATAGTATTATTGAATTTAAATAATAAATAAATAATGTATTTATGTAGATTTTTCCTAAAAAAAGATACTGACAATAAATTTAAACTGTTAAAAAATTTAGTTGGAAATGATCATTCTTTGATTTCCTCCCTTCAATTCATATTTTTATGTATAATGGCGACCTCACGTGAATAAAAACTACAGCAAACTAAAGCTAAGTGATATAACTTGTAATGTAGACATACGGCAGCAATAATCCAGACGGATGACATGACAACAGGCACCGTTGCATACTCACAACATTATTGCATGATGCCAGTTAAAACTCCCGTATCTTAGAAAATAAACATTTTTCTAAATAATTGATGAAATCATACTACGCACAAGGAACTAATTGAGGAATAATTAGTGGGGATCCGACCTAATTACCTTTAAGTTTCAAAAGAATTACATCCGTTACAAAAATGCAACGGCACCAGTCACGAAAGTTTAAACCAAGCGATAACTTATTTTTTTTCCTTTCGTCTTACTTGATCTTCAAATCAAATTAGAATCTTAATAGTAATGGCGTTTATCTCAAACGTGCAGTAAGTCGTGGTGCTAACGAAGAAAAATCGTAAACCAAAATAAAAATTATATTTTGGTTTGATTGGTTGTTTCGTATTGACATTAGTAGTTAAATAAATCGTGTCTATTTGACAAATAAAAATTGCACATATTCCACATCTTTATTTTAATTAATCCCAAATATATATAGAGAAATATTCAGACAAATAGATTACTTCTCTCTTTAAAAGGTCGCTTAAACCGCAGAGTAGCAAAGGAAATAATCATATAAATAAAATAGAATACATATTTGTGTGTGAGTGCTGAAACTCCAAGAACAACAAAGATTTCATATTATGTACTTAGAGAAAAGCCATTTAGGGCCAGTATAATTGACTACCGGATAAATCTTATATATAAAATTCTCGTGTCACAATGTTCGTTCCCGTACTCCTCCGAAACGGCTTGACCGATTCTCATGAAATTTTGTGAGCATATTGAGTAGGTCTGAGAATCGGCCAACATCTATTTTTCATACCCCTTAGTGATAAGGGTTGTCCACCCTTATAATATATATAATTCTTCTGTACGTGTGTATGTCACTGAACTCCTCCTAAACGGCTGGACCGATTTTGCTGAAATTTATGTGTGTGTTTGAGTGAGTCCGTAGATGGTTTAGATTCACAATTGGACCCGGTAGGTGGCGCTGAAATCGGGTTCTAGGATTTTTTTATTTTTTAGGGATTTTTTTGGGGGTTTTGGGGGGATCAATAAAATAAAATTAACGGTACCCGGTATACAAATTTTTAAACAAGCTTCGCAATTTTTTTCAATACAGCTGATATTTGTGGAGTTGTGGGCGAAATTCCAAAAATGAAAAGATGTTTTATTTTGTATGTTGTCTTGACAAACACTGAATTTGTAATATTTGTGTAACTCACTAATTGGAGTTCATTGTGAATTTTTAATTGTGATGATCACATAGTATTTGTTTTATTATCGAAATCAACAACGCCACCCAAACGAAAAGCCAACGTTCGGGCAGTACAACGTCTGTCGGGTCCACTAGTATAGCTATAAGGAGGTTAAAGTTAGCGACCAGATAAAGGTTATCAGCCACTTTAATATTTTACGCGTATTAAGAACTGAATTTATCTGCCGGATAGCTATCTGAAGGATTAATATATTTCTATGCAGAAAACGCAAGGTTGGTACTGTTTTTACTGGTGTACGCATGCGTATAAACCCTGCTGATACCGCTATTACCTAGCAAGTGGCTACAACACCCAACATTTGTTAAATAATGGTGGCTAAACGAGTGCGAGTAAACAGATGGCATCACGTGGGCGCATAAGCTAGGTTGTCGTGCAAGTACTAATTTCGGTGTCTGCCCAAATGTGGTCAATAGTTGGGTACATCTTTTACAAAATTTAATTTATGGTACTCACAATTTGATAGTTTGTTCTTATATAGATATAATTCTACAAATACCTTGTCAGTATATATAAAGTGTTAATTAAATTTTCTAGCTTTATATATAGACAGAGCCCGGGCTTGTGCTTACTAAACACGTGGACCAAGATTTTAACCTAAAAACAGATTCTGATAGACAAAACCTCATGAAAAACAACGCGTAACTATGGCAACGCCAATTTCAACTTTCATATACAAATTATCAAGTACTTAAACCTCCCGAAAAAATGTGATTTATAAATACAATTTATCTGGCAGTCATAAGAGCGGCCCTTATAAAGTTATTATTATTATTATTATTAGCACCGCGTCTTACTACCCGTTCGGGTTATACGCACTTACGCTAATGTGTGATGGTAGGGTGATTGTGAGATGAAATGGAAGTCCTACAGTTTAACGTGTAATCCGAACCACGGTGGAGGCCTGGCATTCCTCACATTCACAAGTTGTGATTAATACACGTCTTGTCAGAGGTGAAGGAAGGGTTTGGCAATCAGATAAATCTGTGCCGGGACCGAGGATTGAACCCCGGACCCTCAGCACAGAAGTCTGACACCTTACCCCTAGACCACCAGGTCACCATTATAAAGTTATTCTTAGGAAAGTATCATTAGATGAGTTTTTAAATCTTTTGATTAATAATTTTGTATATTAATAAAAACATCAAATGTATTTCCACATTAGTGAAGTTCGACAAATATTTGGTATACAAATCTTATACTAGCTATCAGCTACTACCACTCCAGTCGCGAATGAACTGTGGTTATTAACCTGAATCAGTCGACTTAACTTATTGTTGTCACAGCATAAACTGGCATTGAAATAAGAATGCAATGCAAAGTTAAAACAATACATAAAATATCCGTGAATCAACAGGCAGAAAAAAAGGGAGCAAGAACAAACATTCATTTGTGCTTGTCTATGTTTACTCTTGTTATCTTAAATTCTCAGTTTGTTTCCAAAATGGAGCGAATATTTTCTTGTTCTCAGTTGATCTTCTGTTCTACCGATATAAATCCAGTTTAGCTGATTGTAGAGGGAATATGGCTGACCTAAATATTAATCTAAATTTTTGAGTTACTTAAATCACTTTCTGTAATAAATAAAATGATAGAATATTAGGAAAATGGTAGGGCACAAATAAAAGTAAAAACCTTACTCGTATTTTCACACACACCTCGATATTTCGATGCTATTATAGCATCTTCCTCAGTATGTGGTGGTGGTAGTACTTTTATTTGTGCTCTACCATTTTCCTAATATTCTATCATTCTATTTGTTACAAATTGTTTTTGCTCAATGTACTTTATTTCATGTCCTATTAAACCACTTTCAGTATCCTGTGTTTGTGTCGGCTTATTTTTATCTTTTATGTAGAGTAAACGTTAGTATGAAAACCATTTTGTTGGTTTTAAACTTCTTTTGTGCTCTTTCATGGAGTAATTTTGAAATGTTGTCGTTTCCTTTCAAATAAAGCAAGAAGTTATTAAATCTTAATTTTTAATTTATGAGCTTTAAGTCTTTAAGATTATCGTCTCTCTCAAATCATACTCTTGATGATGATGATAATAATAATAATAATAATAATAATAATAAAATATAATATAATAATTATAATTATTGAATTATTATTATTATTATTAATAATAATTATTATAATTATTAAATAATTATAATAATAAGTATAATAATAAGTATAATAATAATATTATAATTATGAATAATTATAATAATAATTATTATAATTAATAATAATTAAATAATAATTATATAATATTATAATTATTATTATAATTATTATAATTATTATAATATTATTATAATAATATTATTTAATTATATTATATAATATTATTATAATTATTATTATAAAAATTTTATTATAATTATTATAATAATAATTATTATAATTATTATTATAATAATATATAATAATTATTATTATTATAATTATTATTATAATAATATTATTGTAATATATTATAATAATCATTATTGTAATTATATAATAATAATTATTATTGTAATTATTATTGTATTATTATAATAATAATTATTATTGTAATAATTATAATTGTAACTATTATATAATAATTATTATTGTAATTATTATTATAATAATTATTATTAATTATTATTATAATATTATTATTATAATATTATTATAATAATTATTATTATAATTATTATATTTTAATTATTCAATAATAATTACTAAATTTTTATTATTATTATTAAAGTGATAAACAGTATAATTTGATAAATATGTTGGTCTTTATAATTTATGGGCATCTATCAGTTTTAAAACTATTTCGTTTGACCAATCCATTACAAATAAAAGTCAATAAATCAAAATTATAACCATATATAAGTAGGTGAATACAATCGAAATAGTCAGTCAATATTTAAAAATAAAAATCTAACTGCAATGATTCACAATCCCTTCAACAACAGAACAATTAATGTCCACACTAAATTTGTAAGGACAAGTCTTTTCTTTAAGGTACCGCCTAGCCTTCGATCTCTTATGAACACGAGCGATGTTTTTCTCTTGCCCACTCTTTTAGTGAATATCCACCTTACCACGAAACCGATCAAATATTCTACTAGCTTAGTATAAAATGGTTGGATAGTAGAAAATAAATCAGTTATTGCTTGGAGAGTATTAAAAATAACCTTTTTTTGGAAGATAGTCGTGAGTGAATATGACCACAATTAAATCGAGAGCTCCATCTCTTTGAACGGAGTAGTGTTAGCGCCATACACGCGGCTAACCCAGTCTGTGTTGACTTGCCACTACTACGGATCCACTTATTGACTTCCTGCCAACCTGCCAAAATTACTACCAAAATGTTATAACCACACAGTGAGCCCTTATTAATTCTCAGAGATGTTTGTGTGTAGAATGAACCATACAGGAAAAGGATTTAAAAGATACTGTGTTTGTGATTATGTGAGTTTACTACTTCAGCACTTTTTGTTTGAATAAATTTATAATGTAGATAACAACTGAACTCAAAATAAATTTAATACATACTCACACTAGACATCTTTAGGTATGATAGGTATGATACTTAATTTAATCTCATCTATTTAATTTACTTTAAATCATTGCTTTGCATTTTTTAAACAGAAATATATGTTTATGAATATTTTTAGTTATGATTATGTATATCCTTTTATATCTTAATTTCAGTTTTGTTCAACCTCTATCCAATTAAAAATATATATATATACATGAAAGTTACGAAAGTATATAATTAAACGAATTCAGCAACATTTATTTGGGAAGAAATTTAGAAAATTACAGTGAAAATTAAACTATAAAAAAAGCCCCAAATTCTTAACCTCCCAGAAGTTCTTATGTTTTAAATTAGATGTATTTTAGTCAAAAGCTGACTGTTACCATTATAAAGTGGTAAGTACTAATAACTGTACTCAAATATGACTTAAATGAAGTAAAAATTATATTCGTTAGTATTTTAATATATAGAAATATAAATTACTGGAATACTAGACTATAAAAAGGATGAGCTACATTTTAAATAAAATAAATATGGTTTTTAAAAAATGAATGATTTCTTGTTGAAACTTGACGAAAAATTAATAGACCAACTATAAATTAGATACAAATATGTATTTTAATTCAAATTACACGTTTCAGTTTGTTAAAGGGAGCAGGGATTTGACAGATTTTTCAGATAAATTCACAGAGTATACGCATAAGACATAAATAATGTATGTACCCAAGCTATACCTATTCACATCGGAATTGAAAATTCAATCGAGCATATAATCAATATGAGCCCTTCAATGCCTTCTCACTTCTATAGCTTAGTAGAGATATTACTTGTCATCTCTAGGATATAAAAAGTATTTCTTAGACCATTTCAGTATTCACAGCTCTGGAAAAAATATACCGTCATTTTAATAAGATGATAAAACCCTTTTTCATTGGCCATGTGGTTCAACGCTCTACTTCTCGTAGTGGACTAGACTGTCGATGACGGGGGGATCAGGTTCTAATCTAGGTCGGGTGTATTGATGAGGGTGGTTTTTCCAAAATAGTTTTCCATGCAATTTCGGGTACACTTCCTGTAAATATAATGCATATAATCCCTAAGCCCATTTCTTAATTAATAGTATATAAGCGTATAAACTAAAGGGTCAGTAAGACGTGAGGATAAGAAAAAAGGTGATGAAGATAAATTTAATTGGAAAATTCCTTATTGAAAGAATTTTTTTATTACTTTTTAATCACTTAGTATTTCTATCCATTCATGTAATACGTCTAGTGTAGTAGCTTCCAGAATATTTGAGTATGAGTAAGGTTGAATTTGGAACACCTGTACCCACATTTGCGTAAACATAAAATGTAAAACTATTAGGAACAGTCATCCATAGCACACCCGACCAGTATTTGAACCCTGATCTCCCAGACAGTAATAATCTAGTCCAGGGGTTGGCAAACTTTTAGTAGTCTTGTGCCAAAGTAAATGTTCTGTAGAAATTATTTCCTAATTTTGAACCAAAATAATTAAATCACTGAAAAAAGAATCATTTTGCTACTAAAACTATTACTCACATCAATGTTTTTAATTAAAAATAAACGTTTTATTCTATTTTATTTCAAATTTCTCAGCGTGCCATTGAAAATAGTTCCACGTCACTCTTGAAAGGGTGACCGCTTAGGTCATTTGAACACTTAGATGGGTCTTTCCCGAGTTAAGATAGTTTTCAAACAGTACATTTATATGATCAGTATCTTCAAAATTTCATTATTAAAATCTATAGTACCAGCAATGGTGAACACGTGAGCTAGGGTGTCAATAAATTTTGATATTTGTTGAAGGTGTAGAGGGCACAAATTACGGATACGGGATTGAAGTGTATTATTTTGACTAAACTTGCTTACATATTTCATTCATGCAAATATGGTTACAATTATCCAGACAATTTTGTGAAATGTGCGTATATTAAGGTTGGGTAGTAATACGTTGTTCAGAAAATTAAATACATAACTGTAAAAATAATTACAACTGATTTAAAATGTCTTCTCTTTTTAAATGAACAAAACTTTTTTCAAATTTAAATTAATACTAAACTACTTATTTGATTGATAAAACTTTCTAATGTTGGTATTCACACAGTAAAAGTAGTTGGTTTCACCATTGACTAGTTTGACTGAGAAAAGGCTTAATCCAGGATCATTGATTGGTTAGCTTAGTGGTCTTATTATACTCTATATATGCCAATGTGGGTGCATTTCCTTTAATTTAAC
The DNA here is from genome assembly GCA_033556935.1 of Timema podura. NCBI lineage: Eukaryota > Metazoa > Arthropoda > Insecta > Phasmatodea > Timematidae > Timema > Timema podura. The sequence goes on from JAVRXN010000006.1 coordinate 21,068,015, forward strand.
CTTTCAATTTTCTCCCTAATACTAACCCGTTAAGGGCCACCACGGTTTTGGATAACATGCGGTGCGCAGGTGACCACTTGAATATTAGCGGCGCGCAGGCGACCACTTGAATAGCTAGCGGCGCGCAGGCGACCACTTGAATAGCTAGCGGCACGCAGGTGACCAGTTGATAACTAGCGGCGCACAGGCAACCCTTGAATAGCTAGCGGCGCGCAGGCAACCCTGATAGCTAGCGGCGCGCAGGCAACCACTTAAATAGCTAGCGGCACGCAGGCGACCAGTTGGATAACTAGCGGCGCACAGCAACCTTGAATAGCTAGCGGCACGCAGGCGACCTGTTGGATAACTAGCGTGCGCAGGCAACCACTTGAATAGCTAGCGGCACGCAGTGACCATTGGATAACTAGCGGCGCGCAGGCAACCACTTGAATAGCTAGCGGCACGCAGGCGACCAGTTGGAGAACTAGCGGGCGCAGGCAACCACTTGAATAGCTAGTGGCGTGCAGGCAACCACTGAATAGCTAGCGGCGTGCAGTCAACCACTTGAATAGCTAGCGGTGTGCAGGCGACCAGTGGATAACAGCGGGGCACAGGCAACCCCTTGAATAGCTAGCGGCGTGCAGGCAACCACTTGAATAGCTAGCGGCGTGCAGGCAACCACTTAAATAGCTAGCGCACGCAGGCGACCAGTTGGATAACTAGCGGTGCGCAGGCAACCACTAGAATAGCTAGCGGTGCGCAGGCAACCCTTGAATAGCTAGCGTACGCAGGCGACCAGTTGGATAACTAGCGGTGCGCAGTCAACCATTTGAATAGCTAGCGGTGGCAGGCAACACTTGATAGCTACGGCACGCAGGCGACCCGTTGCATAACTGGACCAATCCATTAGAAATTAGAAATTAAATGATTGGCCGCTTCCTTGGTCACGGAGCAAGTCATCGGTGTCTAAAAGGTCACAGCGGTTGGTCGTATGACCTGGTTGCCCAGTACGTGGTGGCCCTAATAATCTTGATACCTGTATCAGTGGTAGTGCGGACTATGGCGTTAGGTTATTCTAGTTTGATCTATTATTAACAGAAAGCTTGGATCTACTGTAGGGTTTTTTATTTCATAAATATTTTATCTACCTACAAAAAAGCAAATTCAGGTACATTTCCCTTGAAACTTTTCTTTTCGGTTTTTATTTTATTAATTTTATGTAATTAAATTCTAAAAGCCTGGATGAGTAGTAATATGACACTAATATATAGTAAAATTAGTAATAACTTTGATATTTATGGGGGGTTAATACGTTAATAGACTAAATATGATAAAGGTTAACATTAAAGAAAAAGTGCGTGATATTTTCTTAAGATATATATTGATAAACAGTTAAGGAAAAATACTTTCTGTTTGGAATCAAACCAAACCTTCGTATAATTGTAAATACCGGATTAAAATTTACCAATCTAGAATCAAAAAAGTAATTAAAACTATTCTACAATCTCCATAGAATCCAAAGTTATCTTGAATCAAGTCTAGTCCACCAATTCAATCATTTCACAAGCATCGTTGCTAACAAATATCTTGATGTCCAAGGGGTTTAATTATTGACATTTCCGTTCCTACCCCTCTCCCTTCTGTCCTCGATCTCTATTACGCTCGGATATAATGAACCCATGAGGTGAATATGCTCCCTCAATATATTTTAACCGAAACCCTAAATCTACACAAATTTCTCTTTTTTTTTTTTAAGTTTAAATTGAAAAGCAGGTAGTAGTTCATGGCTGGCCGAGAAAACTTTAGGATTTTTTGTAAAGCGAGGACTTATTCTTCGATATGACTTACTGAAAATTTAAAAAAAAATTAAATGTGTGTAAATATATTGTCTGTATTAGTTTATATTCTTATTTTCTTCTACAATGTCTTAACCTGACTTTATATCTACGAATGGCACATATTGATCAATTAGTCTTTTATTTGCATCATGAATATTTTGGATTTTTTTATTTGTTAGATATTTTGGTTATTAGTAAATAATCTTTTGAAATATTAATTGATTTATATATATATATATATATATATATATATATAATATATAAATAAATATAAAAATAAATAAGAAAATGAATAAAAAATTCACTTTATATCTAATTTAAAAAAATTATAAAACTAACCTTACGTTTAATATAAAATCTCTCTTTTGGGCACTAAAATGGATAAAAACTATTTAGGATAAAATATGTAATGATAATTTGTATAAAAAATTCACAGGTCATTTTGCTTACTCCATTTCAAAAAGATGATAACCCGCTTTGGTCACCACGTGGTCTAACACGCTACTTTCACAGTAGACTAGACTGGTGATGACGGAATGATCGAGGGTTCGAATCTCGTTCCGGTACACTGAGGATTGATTTTTCCTAAATTGTATTCCACTCTCCCTTCATGCAAATGCGGTTACACTACCTTGAATTATAACCTTCATCCTTCCCTAAACCAATGGCGTGATTTTAGTACATAAGCTTATAAATCAAGCTAATAAAAAAATCAACAAATAACAACACGATAGTGCAAGGCTGTAAACCTTAATGTCACCATCATTATTTTATATTTAGTTTTATCCTTGAGTAGGGGAGTAGTAAAAGATCTCACATCTTCCAAAATGGGGAATGTGGCTAGGGCGAACTCCTCTGCAACATGGCGAAGCGCGCATCCGCCCCGACATCTTGTTAACAGTATTTTCTTCTCTCATCCCTGCAAGAGATCACGCCATAAAGCAACTTAAAGAGAAGACATTAAGGTGCGGTGGAAGGGGAAGTAGAGAATATTTCAAGTGTTTCTGTAGTTTTCATATAATATTTTTTTCCCCAAATAAATCAAATATTGCTCCAGTAGAAACATAGAGTTTATTTTACACATGGTGATATCTACATTTCCTTAATTTTTGTTTCGAGAATAATAGCATTTAATGAATAAAGCTTTAGATTAAGAGAAAAAGTTTTCATGAAACTCTATGAGCCATCTGTACAAATATTCAAGAAACGTTTCTATTGGAGAAATAATATACACATTTTATCCAAAATTTATATTTGGTTCTAAAATTGCATAAATAATTTTCTTGCCTACCAATATATATCATCCGAATTTGAGGGAGTCACCTACCTTAACGCTGATACACGTAGCGGACTTTCAGAAAATCATTAGTGATTTTATAAATTAGTTTTTTATTTCAAAATTTAATTTTTGTCATAATGTATATTGTATATAAATCCAACACACTTTATTATTTCCCTATTAATGTAATAAACACGTAAGTAAACATTGTTTTATCTATTTTTTAACTTTGCGTCCAAAAATCAGTTGATCTCTTGTTAATGTAAAAATATTGTTAAAGTGTGAGGAAGTTTAAATTTAAATGATATGTACTAGCATTTGCGGAAGGAGAGATTGAGTAACAATTCAGTATAAACCTCCTCATTACATTTGACTGAGATTTTAACCCCGAAATTACAGTCGTCAGTAGTCTAGTTTATTGACATGTGACGCTTTAGAACATTCTATCACCAAAGTGTGTAAAATGTTGTTTGAATGATAACCATACGAAAACTATTAATGTTATTGCCTAGCCTAAATTACTAATACTTCTTCAAACTAATATCCTGAAACAGGACGGATAAAAAAATAAAAGTAATATACGTCCTCTTAATGACTTCCATTTGTTAGTATCAAGGCTTTGACTCGCCAATGGACGCGAACACATACGGTTTATTTTAGGCGAGTGCAAATGATTCAGATTTTTCAAAAGGTGCTTACAGCATGGAGGTATTCAACACTCCCACATATTTAGCACAACGTCTGATTAATTACACATTAGAGTTTTGCACGTATAAACTAATTACTCTAGTGTGTAAAATTGAGTTTATATAAATTGTACCCAAATTGGCGTGGAGATAAAAGTTGAAAAATAAATTGAAGCACCACTCTAAATACACTTGACCGAGATTCGAAGCTCTATCGCCCTATAAACTGCACATTCTTTCATTGTGAGAGTGACGATTTAATCAAACTATTTGACCACTGATGCTTGATTTACATTTTTAATATAAATTTTGTATACACTTATGTATGATTTCCCAAAATAAAAGTAAAGGTTTTCAGCTAAAATAAATGGTACGGAACTACGCACGGACTTTATCCCAATATTGTTTAAAAATGAAGAAATTTACTAAAAACCCATAATATATGTGAAATAAAATAATATACACTAGCAAACTCAAGCATAAATGGCACTATATTTATGTTAAACATATTTTATGTCCCAGTTTTAAATTTTATAATTTTTTAAAATAATTAATGTCCTCATTTGTATAGTTGGACCAATAATAAAATATCGATATTGGGTCCACAATGGTCAACACTTCTTTTTAAAATTCTAATTAAAATTTCTATTTCCGGTTAAAATTTTCGACATTTTATTAGGTGTTGAACATCTTCATGTCATCGCATTGCTATAAATTCTTCAATTATAAATTTCTACCCCAAAAAAAGTAAGTATTGACTATTGAGTCTAACATGGATAAAGATTATTGTTGTACAAACATTTCTCCTAAGAGGTTGGCATTGGAGAATTATTGCGTTAAAACTTAAATAGTATCTCTTTAAAACTAAGACTCACATAATTTTATTAATATATCTACCAATATCTCAGAAGCTGTTGTTTTTATAAAATTATCATTTATATAAATGATTTTTATTTTTAATAGTAATACAATTTTGAAATGATAAGTTATTTAGTATCTCAAATAGTTGCGGAGATACGGAAATTTACGCTTCTCTAAGGTAACCTAAAATTCATTTTCATGGGAAAATGAAAATAGACAGTTTATTTATAATCTTAATCAACGCCTAGATACGAATTTTAATCAAAATCTTTAAAGCCAATTTTGAGAAAAAATATATTTTCTCTTTTCGCCCTTTATTAAACTATTCTTAATTTTAAGTTTAAACGGTCACACAGACAGACGGCATTACAAAGACCACTTTTAAAGTTTGGGTGGTCATGAGATGTCGAAATCCATCAATATTTCAGGTTAGATTTTTTTTTTTTTGCAGTCGCAATAAATATTTATCAAAATCTCAAATTCAATTCTTTTGATCATCACAATACTTTCTCTTCTAGGTGAAGAGAAAACGTGAAAAGATAGAAAAAATATAAATTTATTACATTGGTCTGTTTTAACTCTGACATTTCTATACAATGTTTCGACTCACAGGGATTGCAATAAAAAAAAAACACAGCAGTATGCATGAAGTTTCACTACATGTGTTCACACGTATTCATATAGATCGATAAATTACTCCATTGGGGGAGGGGTTTGTATATGTGAGCGCACTTGTATGACTACATGTGTTATGATTTGTTACTACGTAGTATTGTTTATTGAGATTTATTGGTTAAGCGTTCTATAGGGTGAACAACACTTGTGCATTAAAACGTAAATACGCAAGAGATAACTTATATACGAATGTAGATATTCTAGTTGTTTTGTTTCTCCGCTATTCCCAAATGTATTCTAGTCATTGACATATTAGATTTTTCTGAAATAATAAAAGATTTTTAAAACAAATATATAGATGAAACATGGACTTCCATTTTTAAAAAAAACCCATGGAAACGGTAATAAATTTTAAGGCAAAGGATCAGTAGATATGTTGTACATTACATTAAAAAAAAACCATGAGATTTGTAATATGTAGTTATATTAAAATATATACCAGTCAAATAATTTACATGAGTGAATACATTGACTAAGGAAAGTCTTACACTATACTGGATTGTTGGTTATAAAGCGTTCCTGGTTCATATCTTGGTCTGGTGCAACCAAATATATTTTTCATTCTAATATAATCATAACAATCCTGTTTATACATTATGATATTTGAACTCTAAACAACCCTATTATTATACGATTCGTTAATAAACTGATGAATAAGATAATGATGAACTATGTACATTAATATTGATAGTAGTATGAACTATATACAAATATTTATATTTAAAAATAGTGACCTAAATTTAGGAAAACATTTAATACATTCCATACAACAAATTGTAAAAATTCCTTAAAATAATTTATAAAGGTTTTAATTATTATTATTTAGCACCGAATCTTACTAACCGTTTGGGTTATACGCTTAAGTACTAATTACGCTAATTGGTTAGGAATTGGTAAGGTTGAATATAGAGGATGTGAATCTACATTTTCATGGAGGGAGAGTGGAAAAACATTTACGAAAAACCTCCTCAACGAATCACCTGAACGAGATTCGAACCTCGATCTCCCCATCCTTGTCAGTCTAGATCAACATAAAACTAGCACGTCAGCTAATTAGGCTACCGAGGTGGGTTGCAAGGGTTTTAGTTAGTTCAACTAAGTAAATTTAGGTTATGATTATTTGAAAAGCTGGGAACTAAATTTAGGGATATAGCAAGTATCAAATATATATATATATATAAATAAATATATATAAATAAATATATATAAATATATATATAAATATATATATTTATATATTTATATATATATATTTATATATATATTTATATATATATATATTTAAATATATATATATATAAATATATATATTTATATATATAATAATATATATATAAATATATATATATATCAAATTATAATCACATTTATATAATAATACTTATAATATCTTATCATGCGTAATACTACTCGTTCGGGTAGTACGCACTCAACATTTCTAAGGAAAAATGGTTTTCATAATGTCATTGTTTATATTTATACTAAAAGAGTTGCCTTACCTTACATAATGAAAAAAATTAGGGTGTTCAAAATCTAGGTGCTTAAGAAGATATTAATTTGGTCTTAAAAAGGAAGATTCTATTTGGAAGTGAAGGATATTGCATAATGAAAAGTTATATACACTGTAATCATCATAATACATTGTTGAAATAGTTTGATCACGTAGGTAATTGTGGTCAGGACATGCAGTGCAAATGGGATAGTATAGAACAGTGTTCAGGGTAATGACTGGGTAAACCAATGGGATACCATTAGAAAGACTTAGATACATATGGGAGGGTACCATTATAATGAATCTGAGAGATAGAATGTTTGATAAGGTATACAGGTTAGATCTAGCACAAGATAGGGATAGGGTATAATGAAGTGGGCTGGATCGAACTAGCTCAAGATAGGGATAGGGTATAATGAGGTGGGCTGGATTGACTAGCTCAAGATATAGATAGGGTGTAATGAAGTGAGCTGGATAGAACTAGCTCGAGATAGGGATAGGGTTAATGAAGTGGGCTGGATTGAACTAGCTCAAGATAGGGATAGGGTATAATGAAGTGGGCTGGATCGAACTAGCTCAAGATAGGGATAGGGTATAATGAGGTGGGCTGGATTGAACTAGCTCAAGATATAGATAGGGTGTAATGAAGTGGGCTGGATAGAGCTAGCTCAAGATATAGATATGGTGTAATGAGCTAGACTGGATAGAACTTTGTCAAGGTAGGGATAGAGTGTATTAAGGTGGACTGGATATAGCTAGCTCTAGTTATGGAGAAGGTTTAATGAGGGGGATTGGATAGAACCAGCTCAATATATAGATAGGGTGTAATGAAGTGGGCTGGATAGAACTAGCTCGAGATAGGGATAGGGTGTAATTAGGTTGGCTGGATAGAACTAGCTCAAGATAGGAAGAGGGTGTAATGAGGTTGACTGGATATAACTAGCTCATGATAGAGATAAGGTGTAATGAAGTGGGCTGGATTGAACTAGCTCAAGATATAGATAGGGTGTAACGAAGTGGGCTGGATTGAACTAGCTCAAGATAGGGATAGGGTATAATGAAGTGGGCTGGATCGAACTAGCTCAAGATAGAGATAGGGTATAATGAGGTGGGCTGGATAGAACTAGTTCAAGATATAGATAGGGTGTAATGAGGTGGACTGGCTAGAACTAGCTCAAGATAGTGTTAGGGTTTAATGAGGTGGGCTGGATTGAACTAGCTCAAGATATAGATAGGGTGTAATAAAGAGGAATGGATAGAACTATCTCAAGATATTGATAGGGTGTAAAGAAGAGGAATGGATAGAACTATCTCAAGATATTGATAGGGTGTAATGAAGAGGAATGGATAGAACTAGCCTAAGATATTAATTATGTATAGGGTGTAATGAGGTAGACTGGATAAAACCAGTTCAAGATATAAAGGGGGTTTAATGAGTGGGATTGGATATAACTAGCTCAATATATAGATAGGGTGTAATGATTTGGATTGGGTAGAACTAGCTCAAGATAAGGATAGGGTGTAATGAGATGGGATTAGTGAATTTATCTCAAGATTGGAATAAGGTTTATTGAAGTGGACCAGACTTCCAATTAGGGAGATAACATACACTACCAGGAGCTGTAAACCATTTTTGATTTCATAATGAATCATAAATATTAACTTTAAATTTAATATTACAACCTTAAAACAAATCTCAGCTCAAACACAATCTAAATAACAATTATTATCAGAATTGCTTTAAATCTCTTCCAAACATATGTAATTTTAAAAACTCTTCAGTAGGCTATTCTTATCTCACCGGCTCTGGTCAAATTTTTTTTAATCTTTAGCTCTATCCATAAACAATCTAAATATCTAGTTAGAACAAAATCTATCAAAGAGTTTGGAACCAATGCCCAGAGACAGAGAGGTATATCGAACAGTAAAATCCCCTATTTTGTGTTTGGGGCAAATAAAACTTAGAGGTAAATCATAATTTCAAGGTTAAATTATTCTGCCTTTAAAATGTTTATCTTTGAATGAGATGGTAAAATGATACTATGAAATATAAGATCACTGTTGAATAATTTAATCTGGTTTTCTGAATTAATGATTACATTAAATTTTACTGTACATAGGGCTAAATTTCCTTAATGATTTCACTCCTCCCTCAACGTCAATGCAGCTATATATACTTTTAATTCAAACTACTTCATTTCTAAACTATTATTATAACTAAATAAGTATAAACAAAGATTTGCTTGTAGTTAAGGAAAAGAATCCATGAAGTATTAGAAAAATACTAGTATGGAAATAAATAAGATCACATTAAATATAAATTATATATTTCAAGAAACTGTGACTCTCATTTCCTCACGAAATCAAACTACTTTTAAACCATTAATATGGTAGAATAATTGGTGTAAAATAGTTATGGTTAAAATATTAGCTAAAGCAAGATTCATATATTTAAAAGTGAGGTTAGATATTATTTAATTATCCTTTTCAACAAATTTTTTGGTGAATAAAACTAAATTTTTGGAGGTATTTAATTAATATTGATATCAGCTTGGCTGAGGGAAAAGCTTGGGAAGATCAAAAGGATTGGAAGAAGATGTTCCAGATGACCCGCAGATGTGGGAATGTAGAATGATGATGATGATGATGATGATGAAAATAATATTTTTTACGTAGTCTAGTCGTAATTTACTATTTTGGTGTCACTATACAGATTATTAATTATATACAAACATAACGATGGATATATTTTAAAAATCAATACATTGAGAATAAACAAACATTCTTATTTTTGGTTTCTAATGAATTCTTTCAGCTTAAAAAATATGTAATTATAAAATATTATTTTTATTAAAATTTGGAGCTAGATATTTTATCTCAAATATTAAAAGTAACATAAAAAATAAATTATCATAATATATGTTTAAAGTAAACAGATATTATTACGTCCTTACTTCATACGGCTGAAGTTGAAAGTATATATTATAATGTATTCATAAATCATGCAAATTTAACATTTCAATTTTTTTCTTAAAGTTATTTTTTTAATTAAAAATCTTACTTTTACCAAAAGATTGAAGCCATTCTTAAAATGAAGGTTGTAGATTTAATTTGCATATATTTTCTGAGTAAAACTTTAATAAAAGTTTGTCCTTCCTACATTTGGAGAAACTTTATTTGTTTTTCAATCTTAGAATTGGATTGATACTCCATGTTTCCAAATCTTAGTCATTTCAATATTATATTAGTTTAAAAATAATAGCTAGAACTCCCCTTATTATGTATATAAATATATCAATTAACTCACACACTATAGAAAGAAACAATTTTGTTTTATTTTTTAAATCAAATTTATATTAGGTTCTTGTAGATTAGATAAATCTTTTTTTTATATAAATTATCATTACTGATTTAATATTATTGACAGTTAACTAATACAATATTTATTTTTATTGTTAAATATCTTTATTTATCCAAGAGTAGTTTATGTGTAGCTTCTTTTATTACACTTAACGAGATTACAAAACAATTAATATACACTGGTCAACAAATTTAAACTGTTTTTGTTTCTGGTTTCTGGTTCTGAGTTCAGTGAAAGAATCAGATTCTATATATTATGTCACATTTGCAAAATACTCAGCACAATAATACGCCATTAGCAAATATTTACCTTTTTAAATACAAACAAAATATAGCCCTCAGAACTCACCTATATTTTCTTGATAGGTTAAAAAACTAATTTAAACAAACAAAAATAACTAAAATAATCCACATTAAACCATAATATTAATATTTAAAAAGTGTGATGTATTTTTCTTTGACAAAATGGGATGACGATGCTTTTCTTTTGTAAGGTGTTTCATCAGTCTTTCTAAATGAAACCAGCAGTAGTCGCTCACCATCAAAGCTTTCCAATGTCCTTGATAGCGATGCTCCATGGTCAGGATATTTTGATGAATTAATTAACCCTGTTCATCACTAACAGTACTACAATTTTCTGGGAAAAGTCAAGATGCGAGCTTAAAAAGTGAATTTTTAGTGACACTCTACACCCAATGTTATTGTAGTTGTCCAATAGACCACTCACTATAGAAAATATTTATCGTCTCTTCTGTTACACAAAAAGCCATATTGAATGGCTTTGAGAGAGGACTAAGCTGCTAACTCGATATTTGTAAACTTAGCATCAAAGGTTGGATCTTTAAACAATGCCCTAATTTGTGGCCCAATAAACATACCTTCTATTAGCTTTTCTTCACTCAACTTAGAAAATATTTTTCAAATTATTAAAGGCCTGACCTTTTTTATCAAGAGCTTTTACAAATTTAATCATGAGACCTGACTTCATATGAAGCAGAGGAAAAATTACTTTACTCGGCTCCACCAATGAAGTAAATTTCACATTTTCCTTTCCAGTAATGTATAATTTCCTCATAGGCCATTCCTTGACTTTGTAGTGGTTCTTGGTTTCTCGGCTGTCCCACAAGCACAAAAACAACAATATTTTTTAATCGACCCTGTAAACCTTTAAACTGTTTGAAAATTTTAAATAACAGCATATCCGCCTCTAATAATATTAATATTTGATTCCCTCCATCAGCAAAGCCATACTTTCATAAGTTTCCCTCATGGCCACCGCATGCACCAAAGGCACTGATGGAAGTTTGGGCCAATATGCAATAACACTGCTCTGAAGCTTGCTTTAGATGAATCGCTAAATATTCTACACTCATGTGGATAATGTTGAACACCCAACTCCATCATCAAACCATTCACGTTTGTGCACACACACATTGAATTCTTCATTTCAAAAGTCTAGAAAAGAGCTATTTCTTGTTCTAAAACTTGAAATCTTCGTACCTTGCTCTAGAAGGTTCTATTGTTGCAGTCTACAACCCAAAAGTTCAAGCTTGCTGTTTAAAAACTTTCAAATCACGGACCAAATCGTTCAGTTCCTTCTGTTCTATGAGGTGAGGTGATCTGTCATGAGTTTCAGGGATGTACTCTTCCAAAGGTCGTGTATCTTGTGATTCACTTTCCTCTTATGGTTCTGATGCAGTGGTTTGCAAATGGCAAGCACGAACAGGTAAGCCTTCCCCATGAGGCACAGGCATATGAACTGAAGAAACATTAGGATATTTAGTTTTATGTTTAGTTTTACTGAAGGTCCTGCAATATTTGTCAGGCAAAAATAAAAGTTCCATATGATCTTTTGGCTACACCAAACCATTGGAACAGCAAACGGCATGGCTCAGTGGTTTCCTTAAATTTATTCTATAAGAGTAGTTGTGCAGGTTCTGCAAGCAATATGAGGTGCAAAAGGTTCATCTTAATCTCCAAGAGCAAAATCAAAGCACAGTTTACAAGAATTCTTAGCTAAGTCAGTGAATGACTTTCTTTGAGATTTTGGAGTGAATTTACCACATACATAGCAAAAGTTACCAAGGTGGTTTACACAGCCACGAAGTTTAACATTTGCCCTTACGTTAAGAACACTATAACCTAAAAATATCAGAACGTCTCACTAGCTAACACAGGAAAAGCAAAAACACACAATAAGACAAACTAAGGTATCAATAAAGAGAAATATATACAAATTGACTAGCACCATCCAAGTTTCAACACGCACTAAATAGCAGGCCTAACGTGGCTAGCTGAGTCACCTCCAACAGCCAATGGTAGTACCATTCCCACTCAACTAAATTGCCCTGCTATCTAGTGACTATTTTAAATTTCTTCCATCATATATTGCATCCAAATATAGAGTGCTACCAGCATAGTCAGTGATAAATTATGAAAAAAAAAAGAAAACACAAACAACACATAAATTTAAAAAATAAAAAACAGTAAAAATCTCAAATATCTAAAAAAAACCTTACGTGACAGTGCATTTCCGAAGACAGATTCGGATTCTATAACCAAAATTACATATTAATTGATGTATCACACCAGATGCAAAATGCCTGTTAACCAGTGTAATTATTGGGGAGGTTAATTTAGAGATTATTTCGAACAACATATCATTTGACAGATATTTAAATATTTAGGAATAATATTAACTAGTAATAACGATACTATATTGAAAATTAGGAAAAGAAAACCTTCGGGAAATGCATGCTATTACTCGGTCAGTAAGTTGGTGGCATCTAGCCTGATGTTCAAGAATATAACACTCAGAATATAAAGAAACAATAATTTTACCGGTTGTTCTCCATGGATTTAAAAGGTGGTCTCTAACCTTACATTACATGATGAAAATAAATTTAAGGTGTTATAAAACAAGGGGCCAAAAAGATATTTGGTCGAAAAAATTATCAAGCTAATAGTGAGTGAAGAAGGTTACCCATTTATGAGTAACACACCCTATACTCGTCACAATACAAAATTTGGATAGTCAATTCTCGTTAATGACGATGGACAGGACATGCAGTACTAATGGGAAAATCTAGAACCGTGCTCAGGGTATTGACTGGCAAACCTACTGGAAATTGTGATGTAGATATAATTTACATATAGTACACAAAAGCTATCATACCAACTCTAATATTTTATAAATGAACATAAAGTAAACTTAATCTTAGCTCAAATTATAGAAAAAAAAAGAGATTGCTCAGATTCGCGAAATAGGACCACTTGATATTTTTATGTTAATAACAACCTCACTGAGTTAACCTGGTTGTAATAGTAACTTGACACATTATGACTTACACTGGTGGTTGGACAGTAGCAATACTTATGGACCAGCTTCAGTGGCTGGATGGTCTATTCTCTTGTTAGACTGGACTGACGATGGAGAGGAGATCGAGGTTCTAGTCTCAGTCGGGTCTACTGATATTGGTTTATTCAAAATGTGTTTTCACTCTCCCTCCACGCAAAAGCAAGTACACCTAAAAAAACTGCATGATTGGTAGAATCATTAGAGTAATTATTATAAAGAAGTATTAACTGAACGAGTGTTAAGACATGGTGATAAAAAATACATTAGTATATCACAAGTAACTCTTATATCAATGCGGTAAATGCATGAAGATAAACATGAAATAAATAAAAATAGTTTATATAATTTGTTTGATCATTCGTGTAGCCTTAGGCAAGCCATCATCTGCATACGGAGCTTTATAACAAAAGTTCTAAGGTAACATAAATATACTTGAAATGTAAAAATATAAATATATATCAATAATCACTTTTTCATATCAGGAGAATTATTGTGATATTGAAAAAATCGATCTAGATCTCGAGATTATGAAGAATTTTTACGTTTTATGAGAAAAATAACAAAACATGTTTTTAATGTCTTTAACGATTTTGTTCAAAATGCATATCTAGAGTAAGATTGACATGACAAATAGCATTATATATTGGTTTTTTAGCCAAAATTCCTTAAAGGTTGATTTACTGATGACTGAAATTTTTATAAATTTGAAATATTTTATAAATTGCCATAACGATTTTGTATCAAATGGGCATCTTAAGAATTTTTAACATGACAAATAAGAGTGTGTACTTGTTTTCAGTGTGGATCCTCATCTTTGGGTGGATGAATGATTTAAAAAAAAAACTTGAAATATTTATAAAAAACTCCCCGTCGATTTTACTTCAAACGGGTAGCTTATTATTGTTTAGCGTGATAAATTAACAATGTTCTTTTTTTATATAAAAATTCAGTTAATGGTTGTTTATTGATGAGTGATTTTAGAAAATTTGAATTTTTTTTAAACAGCTATATAGATTTGATTTAAAGTAGGACTCTAGCTGGGGAGTGTTTGACAATAACGGGACAAATAATGTTGTATACCGGTTATTGTGGGGAAAATTTGGCTATGGGTTATTTACTGATGATAGTATTTTATTAAAAAATGATATGTTTCATTATATTCAAAATGGGTATCTGTTTAGGGGTTTGTATTATAAATGGGTAAGTAAAATATAAAAAAACTTTTAATAGTATTTAAATAATGGATAATTTTTTAAAATTTGGTTTCTTTGAAAATACTCTAAATATTTGGATAGAAATTATTATCAAAGGACTATTTTACAAATAAGTATTAATGTATTTTTATTTATCTAAAACAAAGTAATTCAAAATAGACCTTCAGGATTGAATTAAAAATGGGAATCTGTAAATATTTTCTCATGATAAATAAGAATAAGTTGTATTGTTAACAAATAATAAATAATTTAAGAAAAGCCTTAAAATAACTTTTTTTTGAAAATTTGAATTTTGTTAAATATATTTTAGCAATTTTGTATATTAATATTTATTTAGAAATAGCTATTATTGTGATTAAGATGATGATGTGTTTGTTTTATTATTAAAACAAAGGTATTTATGAGTAGTTTACTCAAAGCTTATTTTTAGACATTTTCTTCGAAGACATAATAAACATTATTAGCAAGGTTGTGTGATTGTGTTGTACCATTTATTTGATTCATAAATGTAAATTATGAGGTGCTTAGGTTGATCATAAAATGGCCTCTACTATTCTTTACGCACCTTCTAGAACTATTTAATCTTGCTATTTTTCCTTTTAATTTACTTCCATTGATTCACCTTTCAACTAATTTGAAGTAATTTAGGTGATAAAGTGTTTACAATAATACAGCTTGAAATTTTAAATTTGGGAAATAATTTAGATGTAGTGCTTTAAGGTAATAAATAGTTATAAGAATAAATTGTTTTTATTTAGAAAAAAATATTAATATAAAAGGTATGTTTGCAAATTTATAAGATATTTATTGATAACAGATCCACTATCTTTAAAACGAATCAATTAAATATTATTTAAAAATCACACCTCGATATGAAAATATAGGACTTCAGTAGAATAATTATAGTGAGCACTGTTGATAATAAATAGTGTAGAAACATTATACTCTAAGCTACTAACAGAAAGTTTGAGATACTATTTGCTTATATATTGTTCTTTCAGACTCAGCTGGAAGACAATTTTGGAAAATAATTAATACAACATCCAAATGGCTGGTACGCTATTTGCTCTGTTTGGAAAAGTTTATCCGTGTGTTTATTTGAATGTTTTTATAAAACTTAATATACAGTCAATTTGTTTCATTTATCTTTAAGGTAAATGATAAACCCATATCTATACAAGTATTGGACCTTTATCAGTGCCATTGCTGAACTTTTTAACATTCTATAACCGTTTTAATATTTACATCTGATAATATTTAACTGCACTTCCCTCCCCTTGTCCAAATATAGTAAATTTCATGTTGATGGATCATCCTCAGTTGTGAGCTCAATGGATTTAAAGCTTAGGGTCTTCTCGGATGACTTATCTGTAAGAGAATCTTAGAGCTAGATTTATGTCCTTATGAACTTAAAGTGGTTTTACTCACCATCTCTCTAATCAAATTCTGGTACTTTTTCTTTAAATTTTACCTTTAAAATCACTATTATATTTGTGTGATTGAATGAATGGCTAGGTCACAAGAACGTAATATGGCACAAAAAAGTATAGTCACCCCAACATTTATTTTTTGCTGATTTGTTGTAGAAAGTTTTTCATCCGTCGAACCTTCCCTTTTCAATATCACTCAAAATGTTTATGCCATCCTTCTATGAAGATGTGAAATATATTTTATTCTCACTTTTCACTTCAGTGACGAGCTAGAGCTATTCAATTTATGCCCTCTGCCGTCAGTCTGTTTTCTCTTATGGATCCCGTTATAAACATATCGTATTCCTACATCTTGCAGAATAGAGGAAAATTGGATTTCCGACTAGGATCCAGGTGTTTTGATGTTGTAGTTGAAACTCTTTGGTTACTGTAGCCTGATTTCTTAAACGTAGTCTTTTAAATGACTTTTACTTTCCATAATACTACTGTATTTTAGGGTTCTGTAAGATAAACGTCCTTTTAGTTGGTTATTCGTAATATAACCGGGATATAAGTCAGCACACATTGTTCCTAAACCTAACCTTTGATAAAAAAAACTAATATTTTATTGTAAATCTCAATGAATCCAAAATCCAAAGAATAGATCGCAAATTAGCGAGACACCAATATTATAGCTCTCACTTAGAATCCGTGAAATATTTGTTGTTGAATAATAAAGAATATGGTAAAAGGGAAGTAAAAAATAAGTAAAAATATAGTATTTTTATTGGGTAATCACACAATGTAGCATGCGACAATGTTTTTGGTTTTGCACTCTCACCTTCTACCTATTTGTGGTACACGCACTTTTATATGACTAGATAGTAGAAAAACATTTCAGAAAAAATGTCTATACTACTACCACCACAATTATCATCATCATCATATTCAACATGATCATGAACATCTTCCAGCCATATCTATATATGTTTGGAACATAAGCCTCTTCAAAATATCTTCTTTCTTCAACACCTTTAATAGGTGACCTGGTGGTATAGGGGTAAGGTATCGGACTTCTATTCTGGGCGTCTGGGGTTCGATCCTTGGTCCCGGCACAGATCTATATGATTGCCAAACCCTTCCTTAACCTCTGACAAGACGTGTTTTAATCACAACTTGTGAATGTGTGTAGTGCCAGTCCTCCACCGTGGTTCGGATTCCACGTTTAGCTCTATGTCCTCCATTTCATATAACAGTCACCCTACCATTACACGTTAGCGTAAGTGCGTATAACCCGAACGGTTAGTAAGGCTTAGTTTATATTCATGCAAACTCATAACTAATAGTGAATAGCGCATAGTGTATAGTGCACAACTCATAAGAAAATTACTAAGGTTTATAATGCAACGTAGTGAATAAGACATTCATAACGATTGTCATTTGTTTGAGAGGTGATCTCCTTGCGCACGTGGTATTTTAAGGATACTACCTCTATGAATATGTCAATCATTGGTCTTCAAAATAATTTGCATAATTACAAATATAATATCCTTGTTCCCTTTAACACGCCAATTTTACTAGCTGTATTAAAATCTGAGAAATAAATATTGGTACTGTTTACTAAATAGTATTAATCTGAATTTATATATTTAGCATTTAATGGCAGACCATCTAGAATTGCATTTCTGGCTTTTTATCATCACGGGTAAATGAATTTTATAGAACCCATCCTTCTATATTTAATAGTATGTTTGAATTATTTATCTTCATTTGAGGACAATCTCGTTTAGTGGTTGAATGAAATGAGGCTAGAGTACAAGGGCGTTGCATGAAATGTATTTTTTGGAGGTGGGTTATGTGGGTTTAGACAATGAATTTTCCAACTCCTGGTGTTTTTAAACCATAAAAATTCCCAAGTGACCAAGGCAAGTACAAAAAATTACATTAATAGGAGGTGCGGGGTTCCATCCCCAAGCAACAGACACAAAACCATCTTCTGTAAATTCAACCATATATTCATTGTCACTTTCATTTTCCCTCATTTTCAAGTTAAAATCACAATATAAAACTATTTAACGATAATTAAAGCCCAATATGGCGACCAACTTCTAACTTATAAAATAATATTTGAAAAATATCGAATTATGTTTTCCATAAATCCTATTGGCTAGATTTTTCTCACGAGAATATCGTTTCACAACTCGTGCATAACGTATAAGAAAAGTTAAAGTTAAATCAACTTTATGCACTGTGAACTATTTCATTATTCACTATAAATCGATTATAGACGCCATCATTTAAAATAATGTATTTCAACTTCTTGCGCACTATACACTATACACTATTCGCTATTAGTTATGAATTATGTATGAATATAAACCAAGCCTAAGACGCAGTGCTAATAATATTAATAATAATAATTCAACACCTCTCTTCCTCCACAATGAACAAGATTTCTCCTCTATCCTCCAAACCTCCCTGTACTCCCTTCTACCACCTGTCCCTTGGTCTTCTTTTTGGCCTCCTACCTCCATTTCAATATCTTTCTTGGTATCTTCTCTTCCTCTACTCTCCTCACATGACTATACCACTTTTGTTATCTCTTCTCTATCCTGTCCTGCACTTGATCCTCTTTAACTATTCCTTTCACTCCTTCGTTTTTTTTACACCATTCATCCTTGTCACGCCCACAGTACTCTTCAAAAATTTCATTTTATACGCTTGAGTTCTGCTTCCATCCTGCTCCATTAATACCCAAATTTTCACTGCGTGTGTGAATATTAGTACATAGTACGTCCGACAGATATCTTCTGTACACTTCATCATCACATCCTTGCTCAAACCATATTTCTCTCATTTCTTATTAAAGCTTCTGCTTACCTCCCTCTCTCATTAATTTATCTTCTATTTCTTCACATTTTCCTCTATAACAATTACCAGGTATTTAAAGCTTCCACCATATTCAACAATTATCCTCATACTGTCACACCAAACTTACACCTATTTCTCTTCCTTGTCGAAATCAGCATCACATTCTACTCTACATCAAACCTAATTCCATACCACTCCACCACTTCAGCCCGCACATCCAACTGCTTCTGAACTTCTTTCTTCTCATCAGCCTATACCATCAGGTTATCCAAAAACATCATTGCTTTCATGCTTTAATAATAATTCTTACTACCACTGGTATTAGTAGGTCCAACAAGATGAGACTCAATCACGTGTTTACGTGATCACAATTACAATTGCTTTCACGTTAAGAAACATATTTGTATAAATGTGTTAAATAATTGCTATTAAATTAAATCAAAATTTATATATACATATGCTGTATTTTAATTGGTGTCGAATATTCTTGGGTGTATTTCCATCAACTAAACACCAAAAAAGGTTAATATAAACATGGGTCTAGAAACACTTAGTTTCAGAGATGGGAGGAATTTCAATGTTCAAAAATCAATCCAACAGATGAAGTAAAGCAAACAAGACAAAAATTAACGTTGAAATTTAACCATTACTGTGGTTGATGCTGACGTATAAAGACATTTAATCTTAAATGAATGTGAGCAAGTAAATATGTGTACAGTATATATATATATATATATTTATAATAATGTAAATATATGTGAGGATATATTTATATATATGTGTGTGTTTGTGTAGCTTACATATAAAATTTTATAAAAATTTTCTATACATTACAGTTATTAGTGAATTATAATGGCGCCATTAGAAAAAGGGCTCATGAAGCCAAAAAAAGGAGATAGGAATAATAATAATAACGAGTGGTTTTTAAATATGGGTGCTAAGTATTACGACATCATAAATGAAGATGTATTACATGCATTCTACAAACCCACTACTGGGTTCGTATGGACTGAGAGTGTCTTTCCAATATGGTTAAACTCTCCATCTCTACGAAAATGTTGATAAAATTCCTCTGAATACAACATTTTATCTTCCTTAAATAGGTATGTAGGGTATATGAGAGAAGGACATTTTCTTTAGCAAAACTTTTATTTTCAAAAATAAATAAAATATCACCTCTGTATAAAAATAGAATTTAATTCTTTTCACATGGTGGTATCAGCAATTCTTGAATATTTGTCATGACTCATGAGAATAGCAACATTAGTATAAACATTTTTTAAATGGTGATATAATTTTGTGATTAAATTCCAGGACCCCTTGACGATTTTTAAGGTCTTTGAGGTCAATGTGAGGAAAAAAATTTTACTCTACGTTTTTACTGGAGCAATATTTGATTTCCTTGGAAAAAAAAATTTTTGCCATAAAAACTGCAAAAACACTGCCCTTTTAGATGGTTACCAACACGCCTTACCCAATATATTAGCGTAGTTAGTACGAGTACATAAATGTAATAGATTGTACGAGTATGAGACGTGCTGCTTTAAAAACTGAAATAATATTCAACTTCGGTCTAGCTTACTGTGTTTGAAGTTTTTTGTACTGATGCCATATATGTTTAAATTTGACCAATAAGTGTTGGTAATACAAACTAAAAATATATTCACATTTCACATTCCCTTTAACAACATTTTAATTAAAAAATAAATTTCATTACTGACTAGTGAGGGCCTGTTTTAATTTGACCAGTTGTCATTTCGTTTGTCTATCCTGATGTTTATATCGCGATGATGCTCAAATATTTCGGCTAATTTTAACGAAATTTTGCAGGTAAATTTTTGAACACATGTCGAACTACACATGTACAGATTATCAATTTTTTTATCCGTTTCAATATGGTGGCTGTTCAAAAGTTCTTTTGTTTATGAAACAATCTCAAGTGTATTTAATTAAATATTATAAAGAATCATTTACTTAGAACCAGTTTTGGTAAATTGTGAAACATATGTCTTAAATCACGTGAAAACGTTATTTTATATGAATTTAATGCACTAATAAACTAATATTTGTTATTTTATGTATAACATGGTTATAAGTAACAACATAAACTTCAATTTCAATGAAAAATATAGTAAATATTTAATCATGAAATCCAAAGAGAACTTCTTCATAGGTAAATCTTAATCTTGAGTAACAATAAGAACATGCTATTTCTATGTGAAGTACTTAGCATATTTTGAAAATAGGAATTAAGGTATACGGTTTAGAAAAATATTAGTATATAATATATATAAATATAGATTTATATTTACATATAAAAGCCTCTGTTTAAATAAATATGAATATAAATAAATATATACATTGTTTTATAACTTATATGGCTGAAAAACTTAAGGTATTATAATTTGTCATATTTTAAGTGGTCCCAGAATATCCAAGCTGAAAACCTTAGTTGTTATTAAAATCATAAATGTAAATTCTTCATGAATCCATCATAGTAGAATATACACACAACTTTAAGAGTATCCATGAAATTTTCGTTCGTAGACGTTCAATAAAAAGACCTTCGTTACTTCATAAAAAAAAAATAATATTTTTTAGTCGTTTCTTGATTAAAATAACATTTACTGACTAGTTTTTCAGTTTTATATCAACATTATGATAATTAAATTTAAAGGGAATTTGTAATGTTTTTTTACACAACACACACACACACATATATAATATATATATATATATATATATAAACCTAAGAGAAACTTAAAAAAATGGTGTTTTATTTATATATATATATAAAATAAAACACCTTTATATTAAGTTTTATATCTATATAAATAAAACACCCTTTATGTTAAGTTTCTTTTAGGTTTATTTAGAGATAAATTCTAACCTTTGAACATGAAGAGAATATATTTTCTCCGTCTCTTCGTTAGAAATTGTGACCAAAAAAACACAGACACGCATACGTATTTTAAAACTCAAGTGAACCTTCCCCTCTGTATCATTAATTATTCTGTATAAAAAAAGGGGGGGGGCTAGTTTTCTTGTGGGCTTTGACGTGTGGTGTCGGTTGGTAAAAGAGAATAGGAGGTATGAGGGGTGTATTTCATAGTGTGTAACACGTTATAGGGGGTTGAGGTGGGAGGGGGGCGTGAATGAGTACAAGTCACTAGTGTGGCTGATGCCTTGTGCGGTAACCCGCAAAATTGTTGGAAAAGTCAACCATGGAAGAATGGTTTGGAGTGGTAGGGTGGGGATTCAATAGTGGATGGAAGATAGCTTTTCAGCTTTGGCAGAATACAAAATACTGTTACACAAGTTGCGTCTGGGTTTTGGTATTTTATATTTAAAAAGGTTTAGATTTAGAAAACCAATATATGAGTGAAAATAAATAATTAAACCAATTTTATTCAATTAATATATTATGGATTGGCTTGGATAAATTCAGTGTAAATAATTCTGACGTTATTTATGTTCATATATATTATATATATTATATATAATAAAAAAACGTATATAGTTGTATGTTTGGCATAGATATATTTGTATATTGATTTACATATATATATATTTTGTATATATATATTTAGTATATATATATTTGTATATATATATTTAAGCTAAATAAAACAAGCTTTTCAAATTAAATTTTTTACATATTTATAATGGTAATAAGAACGGACCCTTATAAAATTATTGTTGATCCTAACCAAAAGACTCGTTAACAACTATTCCCCTAGAAAACCTTCTCCCTGCAACTTGAATTTGACATTGTAGAGATTCGAACCCAGGACTCCACGTAAAGTAAAGCACACTTTTACTATATATATATATATATATATATCCATAAAAATAATGTTAAGACAATAAATTAAATAATTTTTAACATTCAATGTGTTGTCTATAATTGACAATAGAAATCACAGCTTTGTTTTTACTTCTTTTGATTTCAATTTGTCTAACATTTTTTTACACAACTTCATTTAAATCACGGAAGAAGATGCAATTTACTAAAATCCCCTGTTTTGGTTCATCATTAGAATTCGCTCATAATATTAATAATAAATTATCAAATCCAACCAAATTAAAGATCTCCAGTGTTTACTACTTGAAGGTTGGTTTTTATTAAGGTTATTAATGTAATATTCAATATTTTATAGACAGGTTTAAGTTCTAGCTAAACTTATTGAATTTAAAAAATTATATTCATAAGTATTTTTTCAGCTTTGTAAAAATAATAAAACGGTCATAATATTTAAGAAAATGTCTTTTACTTTTGACATTAGGGGTATTAACATTGTATTTGCTGACTTTAGATAAATGGCAATAAAAATTTAATATTAGTGGTTTAATAAAATGTCACCACAAGAGTTTGGCAAGAGGGTGGGAAAACAACAGTGATAAATCACGTTTTTTTTATACAAAACCGGACTGCGTTCCAGAACATTAAATTTGGCCAACTAATATATGGCGATGTCTAAGTGATTTGACCATTGTGTAAGACATTTTAACTCTCATTCATTTGAGACCTTAACACTTCCATAATTTATTGTATTTTATTAAATTTATTACTGATGTATTTAAGTAGAATATTTGGGAATAGTAATTACTCAAATGTTTTGTTCACATTCCAGGATATTACTGGTGCAATTAATTTTTAGCAGTTGTTTTCATTCTTAAGCATATTTTTTATTTAAATTAATACTTATAAGCTTCTGATAGCCAAAACACAGGTGCAAGACGTAGTACTACGTATGCTTTTAAATATATCTATGCTGAGCTTAGCCTCAATATATAGCGCTGAAAACATTCATAAACGTAAACTAATGTCCTTTTGAAAAGGCAAAAAACACTATATGAAACTTACCTATGATTATGTCTACAGTTGTGAGCTTTTAGTGACGTGTTTTGATGTACATATTGGTGCAAACCTAAATAGATTTTGGTAATTTGATCGTAATTGTAATCGAACTCTTAAACAGAGATCATAAACACATTATATTTATAATCAATCTATTAATGTATTTATGAGTTAGGTAATTGGTTAAGACAGTGCACACACAATCACAATAACTGTAAAGGAAGGGGGAACCATTTATTTTAATGATTTGTGAAAAACATCTTTAGTTGCAGAATATTGCCCAAGGTACACCATAGGAGGTTGTCTACACTTCGTACCATCAATGAGATGATGTGGTGATAGTTGTTGTGATGCTGTGGAGCCGGTGTGAATCTTATCTTAACTTAAGCCTAATTATCCAAACCATGGTAACCGTTGGGGAAGAGCCTATTAAGAGAAACATACCCATGGTAGCAGCCGGAAATTGAATCTGGCATGAATGATGATTGATTTTGAATAATAGGTATTAAGAAACATGTAAATACTAACCTATTAATAAAAACAATGTTTAGTGGACGTTTACCTAATTAATGTTTTTTGGGTTTTTTTAAAGAAATTTTTCATTCCAATTGTTCAAATAAAAATATATGAGATTTTCTTTTTACATCACGTTATCAGAAAACTGGGGTGACTTCTTTGATTCTGAATAAAATATATCGTCAACGGTTCAGTAACGTTGAATTAAATAGTGATGCATCGGTACCAGGAACAACATGTTTTGTCTCTTAGGACTATAAGTTCATCTTTAATATGGGGAAAAGGAGCCCTACGTACATCCTCACAACCCCCCTCCCATACCCCAACTATCACCGCCTTCCAAGATAACATTTACCACTTGAACCTTCAAGAGCACCACAGTTCTATGTAGTGGCACAACCGAATCTCTTCCACTCCCCTCAAAGGTTATACACCCCTACCACCCACCCCTATTTTCGACCCGTGCAACCTCACATCAACTCGTTCCATAGATATCTCGGTCCCAGTCTCCATTGCCCACACAAACATCACAAAGGAAATTGTCGACAAAGGGATTGGCGAGCATATTGAACAATACTTGTGGTTAAAAAATATGAAAGACTTTGGAAAGGAGAAAAAAAATTAAAATATAAAGTGGGGGGAAAAAAACCTTACAACTACGCTACACAATTATTATTTTTTTTACTGTTTCTCGTCCACGATAAAATGTTTTTTGCATAGCCGTTTGTCTGCCTGCCTGCATGTCTGTCTGACTGTCTTTCTTTATCTTGGGCTTGAGCCGAAACCATTTTACTGATCAGGCTATAACTTGGTATCTTGCTTTAATAAATGTCCCCCTAGGTGTTTTATAATTAGTTATCTAACCCTTAAATTAAGGGTAGTTTTCTGAAGGGCAAAAAGAAAAAAATAATCCATTGAAATACTTAAAATTTGCTATAAAGACAGTGTTTGGTATTAAAAAACGAATGGAAACATTTATATTTCCATGAAAATGACTTTGAAGGTATACAACTTAGTAGGAATTTTCAATTTTGATTATATCTCCGTAAATATTAAGATACGAAAGAGATTAGCTGAGTAAAGATGTAGAACTATTAAATCTAAGACACTTTTGTTTGAAATATATATTTTCATAAAATCAATAATTTATGAGCTTTAAGTTTATATATATATATAAAATTAAATTTTATATATATATATAAAATTAAATTTTATATATATATATATAAAATTAAATTTTATATATATATATATATATATAAAATTAAATTTTATATATATATATAATTTAATTTTAGATATATATATAATTTAATTTTATATATATATAAAATTTAATTATATATATATATATAAAATTTAATTTTATATATATATATAATTTAATTTTATATATATATATATAAAATTAAATTTTATATATATATAATTAAATTTTATTTAATATATATAAAATTAAATTATATATATATATAAAATTAAATTTATATATATATATATAAAATTAAATTGTATATATATATAAAATTAAATTTAAAAAAAAATCAAATGGATTTTTATTTTCTTTGTTGGACACAGATGTTCCTCTCTTCCTAATGGTTTTGCAACTGTGTACAACATTTATACTCTTTGGCGGAATGTGATGGTCTTTTTATTCTTTCTCGACTCCTCGGAGAGAGAAGTACTATGATTGTGAAAAAAATTCAAACTCAAAATTTCTATTAAAATTAATGTTAACTTGTCCCGTCCTCCAGAAAACGAAATGTGGTTTTCATGATGCTGTCATTTTATTTCTTTGCCAGTCTATATCTTGGACTAGGGTATTTTGGTTGAAACCTGGTATCCATCGTTTTCATAAGGTCCCCACGACGGATATATAAAATTATAAATCCAATTGATGACCTGGTGGTCTAGGGGTAAGGTGTCAGACTTCTGTGCTGGGGGTCCGGGGCTCAATCCCGGGTCCCGGCACAGATTTATCTGATAGCCAAACCCTTCCTTCACCTCTGACAAGATGTGTATTAATCACAACTTGTGAATGTGAGGAATGCCAGGCCTCCACCGTGGTTCGGATCCCACGTTAAACTGTAGGTCCTCCATTTCATCTCACAATCACCCTACCATTACACATTAGCGTAAGTGCGTATAGCCCGAACGGGTAGTAAGACGCGGTGCTAATAATAATAATAATAATAATAATAATAATAATATAAATCCAAAACTAAAATTAAGGGTATTTTAATGATTTTTAATAAATTAATTTTCTAGTAAATTGTTTAACACGAGAAACAAAATGGTGGTTCTCGTTTTCCCAGGAAATTGACTTTAAGAACACTCGATAAGTGGAAACTACCAATTTTTCTCATAAATACGCAACTATTAGAGATACAATTAATAATTTATCATGTGAAAAATGTTTTACTTTTAAGATTAAAAATATTTTAATACTAGCAATCCCATACGGCGTTGCTCGTGACCCATTTACAGATTCAGAATTAAAAGTTATCCATGAAACGTGTTCTATTTCTCTGTTATCTCCTTGTCAATTTCATACAAATTTTTTTTTTCCTAGGAGTATGCGCATAATTTTATCACAATTATCTCTGAAATGTAAATCTAAACCAGATTAACAATATTTTCTTCAAAAATTTGTTAAAAATAGCCTAATTAAAAAGGTAGTTAAAAATTTAAAAATCCGGCTTCAGGGTGCATTCGGACTTCCTCCTGTCCACCTATGTTAGGAATTTCACATCTCTGTGTGCCGTAGATTTGGCTGGGCATCGCACACAAACAAACAAACACACAAACAGAGACAAACACTTCCTTTTATTATTATAGATATAATATATTCTCATAAAACCAATCATTTATATGCTATTAGCAAACACGTAGATTTGTTATGGACTACTTAGAAATATGAAATAGATCTTTATGCTCTTTGGTAGACAGAGATGCTCTCTTTCTCAATATTTATGTAGCTTTGTATATTTTTACACTAATGCTTTTCAGTGGATTGTTTCTACAACAGTGTATACTATTTATTTTCACAAATTTTACGAGCGTAAGTTTGCACTTCGCACCGTATAATTTATTTTATTTTGTGGCTAACAGAACATTTTCAATAAAGTTTCATTGGAATTTTATAATGTGTCTCTCTCTCAATGCTATAAAGAAATTTACAGTTATTTGTTCTCATGAACAAGAAAATTTATATTAACGATTTTTTTTCATAATATTCGTAACCGAGACAAAAAGTTTGTCCCTGTATCTTTTTTAGAATTGTTTTCCATACATTACACTTCATCAATATTTTTAATTTGTTAAATTTGACCCAATGTTGTTCTAAAGGGTTAATATAGTTTATTTATTTACTTTTTCTAAGAGCATTGGCCTGGCACTGCCTGGGTAAAATTGGTGGTCTTGGAAAAAAAAAATTGTACTGTATTAATAGATGAAAATTCAACTTCGTGATAAATTTAAATATCCAACAAATTCCTACAAAACTAAAAAAGCATATCATGATAGCAGACGATATTTAATTCCTTTTTAAACATCAACAACTTGTATTAACGTGATTTAAATTTGTAAGCTTGTAATATGTTAAAATTTAAGAAAAAATGTTAAAAATCTTTATTTATTCTCAGTACATACGTAAATCTCCAGATTTTTTGCTATATTGGTATTAAAGTATCCCGTTACAGTGGGCAAATAGTCTAAGGCATCCGATTCACAGCATATTATTGAAAAATATACATCAAAGATAAATACCCTAAGTTTTCTTTTAGTACAAATGCAAGGCTTATACTTACTATGTTCTTTTTATATATTGAAGCTACTCACACTGTTGATTACAAGGTTTAAGGCGTTTCGTTCGAAAAATTGTAAATGTAAAATAAATTATGTCAGATATGATCACACCTTAAGATTACTTAATGTCAGTAAGCTCATGCCAAACATCATCTTGCTCTTTATATAAGTTAGGACTTATTTATAAACTCCTTACTCAAGATATAACATTTTGGAATATTTTCTAACATTTGACTCTTTTGTTTTTATTTTAAATACACCCACACCAGTGGTCACGCAGTTTATGGTGTAAATACATACTCTCTGTGGTCACTTTTTCAACCTCACATATGAGCTTAGGCCAAGTTTTGCGTAGCTATGTTTTTTTAAGCAATCCACATTTCCGGGAATAAGGCTTTAAGGTACTAGACTTCCAATATACCGAACATTTTTAAAATGAATACGCCTGACGGGTAAACTATCGGGTTTCTCTAAACATGTTTGCCAAATTTTGGCTCAATATGTGTTTTGGTTCTGGACTTAAAGTGACTCAAGACCAACATCATCTTTTACCTAGCTCAGTCAGTAGCATTTATGACTTCCTACCTAGTGTCCCTGGTATGTATTCTATAATGGCCCAAGTTATATAATTAGATGAATATGGGTTTCTCTTCTCATAATGATAAATTAATGGCTAAAGGCTGGATCCCTTGTACTTACTAGATTTAAGTTAATTAATAGTTCAGACGATAAATCAATCAGTCTATTCAGAAAGTACACATAAAATACCTCAACAAAGAAAAGAAAAATAGACACACATATAAATACCCATTAAATTTTATGAATATAATGAATAGGTCATCAATTATTTATTTATTATGTTATAATATAAAATAAGACATCGTAGTTTTTCCTAATAAGCACATGCATATTAATATATGTTTTCATAACTTTTTTACTATTTCTAACAATCAACACTTTGTGTGTATTCTTTAATAAATTAGAATTTATTTAGCAAAATTAAGTTTTACATGAATTAGATTTTTCCTACATAATAAAGTATGTATGAGGGCGACTTTCCCAGCAGATTTATTCAAAAATAGAGTAGACTGAATACTAGACTAATATACTATGGTTTAGTGGCTATGGGCTGGATCTCAAATTTTGATTCTTATTCAGGTGTATTTAATTTTTTTATTTGAATTTTTATCACTCTTTCACATAGTAAATAAGGGATGGATTTTAAAAAATCTACAATATTTACCCATTTACAATATATAAATTCCTATATCTTAGATGGTTAGAAATACATCAAGGCAAGAAACAAATTAGAAAGCGTAATTCAAATTATTTCATAAGTATTAATACTTAAAATAAATCTATCTTCTGATATTAACTATATTTTAATCATCACCAAGAGAATCATATTTTTGTTTTTGGCAAAATTAAGTACTATATATATTTAGGATTTCTTTTTTTGCTAATCAATGCATTTTATTAACATTATTTATCAATCTATTAGACTAGTGTTTAAGGCTGGTAACATTTTTACTTTTTTTTGCCCCTCAAAGGGAGAAATATTGTTATTGTTAGATAATTGAACTCAAGTTTTTGAAAATGTGACGTTTAATGACTCCCTGAAACATTTTTATTTTTTGCGTTGTTGTTTGTTTATATCTCGGACTAGAGCCGAAACGAGTTTACCATTAGGATTAAAACTTGGTATCTAGGGATTTAATAAAATCCCCCCAAGTTGTTTTTGGAGTTAGAAAACAATTACTAAAATTTAGGAGTCTTACTGAGGGATATAAAAGAGATAAAATCGATTTTCCCTATATCCGTTGTAATGATTTTTGTTAAATTTTATATCCAGAAATTATTTAATAATAAAAACCAAATAATTGCCCTCATATTCCCGTGAAAATGAATTTAAGTGCACTTTAGAGAAGTGGAAATTTCCAATCTTGATAATATCTCAGCAACAATTTAAGATATTTTTTTATAAAACAAATTTTTTTCTGAGCTATAAGCAAACATATATGTATATATATATGTTTGCTTATAGCTCAGATATATATATATAAATATATATATATATATTCATGGAGTACTTTGAAATAAGAAATTGATTGTTCCACGCCTTAATGCATAGGTTAGCACCACTTTTCTTAATCTTCCTATAACATTAATAGATTTCATTTATGATCTTTGTTTGGGTATGTTGATATATTGTAAATTATATAATTTCACAAATTTTTAAAAGCTTTTAGTAAATTTCTCTATTTTAGGATTAAAAAGAGCGAAAGTCGTTCCGGTAAAACATTCCATTTATTTTAAATTGTTTACTCTTCAATTAGACTGAAATATGAAATTATTTACTTGACTGATTTACTTATGATAGGGCTTATAAAATAGGACCACATTGCAAATGTACAAAGACCAACTGTCAAATGTAAGCCACGTACGCTTGTTGAGAAGCGGAGGCTCTAATTTATACGGGCGCACTCGAATTGTGGAATAAGTTATACCTGTCAGCAGGCCTTCAATTAGGGTGCACTGGAATTGTGGAATAAAGTACACTTGTCGTGTGCACATGAGACTAGGAATAGAACTGTAATCCCATTAACTCCTAGCCCCTTATATAACATTACCTAACCTATAACTAACCTAACCTAAGCTAACCTAATATAACCCAACCTAACCTAACATAACCTAAACTAACCTAGAATAACCTAACTTAACATAACCCAGCCTAATTTAACCTAACATAACCTAACCTAATATAATCTAACGTAACATAATATAACCTAATTTAACCTAACATAACCTAACAAAAACTAACCTAACATAACCTAACCTAACCTCCATTTTACATTCTGAACAACGTCACTATAAATTTAATTTTTCCCCGCATTCGTGTAAGAGTATTACCAACCTCGGATGATTTGTACCGCAATTCATGTGCACCGATTTCTACGTGGTGCTTTACATGGGGAAAGTGGGTACAGCACAGTATCACGTAGAACAAATATTATGTTTGTATTCTAGCGTTGAAAATATATTATTATTATTTCTCTTAAAGAAAAAACATTATGGAAATGTTTAAAAAAGATTCTTTGAGATCATTTTTATTCTGGATTTAAAATGGATTCCATGTTGTATTAAGTCTGAGTCTCTCTTTTAGTGTCATAAAACTTTCTCAATTAAATAATGACGTTCACTCTTGATGTGGAAAGTTACGTAACATAAATTGGTGTAGGGAGGGGGGTCAGGCTAAAGGTCTTCCTGATGTTACAGGGGCAGGGGGAGTGGAGGGGAGTGAAGGATGGTAAAAATTTTTTTATAAAAAAGCATCACGTGGTCTATGAATGAACGTTAATACTGATTGCTACCTTTCACCGTAAATTAAATGTACACTTAAATATATTAAAACTATATTCTTTCCTTTTTTATTTAATTTTGATAATTCAAGATACTGCATTTAGAAAATAATTTGTCTGTCTAGATTAAAGATATATATATATATATATATATATATATATATATATATATATATATATATATATAGAGAGAGAGAGAGAGAGAGAGAGAGCCAACGTTGAAATTAAATTAATCAACATTTTCATTCGTTACCCTTTTTAAATTCTAATTAATGCATCAAATTATTAATTGGTATTTTTTTAATTGTAAAACCTGAATTTGGTTAACAAGAGAAAAATATATTCCCTTTATAATAACTTCCTTTATATCATTTTACAAACAATTCACCTGAAGATACGCTAATGGTCTGCCCGTATTTACGTGTAATGGTAATGTGAAACCATTTGGGAGGTAGGGTGAACATTTGCACATTTTTTTAATAATAATTATCGCCCCAACCTACTTTTCATAGGTTATCTGACCCAACATAGGCTTCTATAATTAGTTGTATAAATGTTTAGTAGAAATGTCATAGTTTGAGCCTTAAATGTTTTAAATAAAATATATTAAGGGGGCCGCCTACCAGAGAGTTGGAATGCGTTGCAGACGTTCAGGAAATACGCGATGGTTAGGTAGTGTTTAATTTTTTACAAACTTGACTTAAGCCAAAAGGAAGATAAAGGTGGGGAACATGCTTATTTATTATTATCAACCTTACATTTTGATAATCTATGTATATAAAAAATTAATGAAAACTCGAAACTTGCTCATTTTCAATGACCTTTAAATGGCCTTAAGTATATTGTCACAGTTCTGAGACGAGGGTAACTTATAAATAATCCTAGACACAACCTTTCAAAAACAAATAAAGTCATTTTTTGATAGGGTCACAACAGAAAATGTGAAGATAATTGCTAATTCCTTTTGCTGTTTTGATGCGTCAAAGCTAATGCTTTTCAGCCATCAAGTGGCGCAGCCATATCCTCCATCTACGCTTTGGAAGTAAAGAATAGCCAGAGAAAGAAGGAAAGGCAGTTGACTCCTTGCGCATGCGCTCTTTTAGTTGGATGTCTGCCTTCGCCTTGTTGAGAGTTGAGACAACGCACAGTGAGCCGGCACATTTTTAAGTTTTAGGTGTTCATTAGAAAATATTAAAAATAATATTTATTATAGCTTTTACTGGAAATGTGTTTACAAACTGGTCCTGTGTTTCCGAACAGTTGTGTATGCTTTGCCTTCTTATGATAGCCATTATAATTATATATAAATAAAGTAGAATAATATTGTTATTTTCGATAAATTAAAACTACTATGAACAATAACACAAGTGTTTCCGAACAGTTGTGTATGCTTTGCCTTCTTATGATAGCCATTATAATTATATATAAATAAAGTAGAATAATATTGTTATTTTCGATAAATTAAAACTACTATGAACAATAACACAAGTGTTTCCGAACAGTTGTGTATGCTTTGCCTTCTTATGATAGCCATTATAATTATATATAAATAAAATAGAATAATATTGTTATTTTCGATAAATTAAAACTACTATGAACAATAACACAAGCAAAAGGGACTACCGTAAAGGGGAAAAAACTAGACTTCGACTATCTGCCCGCCGCAAAAAATTAGGATGGAAAAAGGGGAAGAAGCGTTTTATTAATGGATCAAAGTAAGTACATACTGATTGATTAGTATAAAAACAGGATCTAGTTCACTGTTCAACGGTTGGGTGTTAGTTTCATTTTACCGTGTTGCTCCTATATTCAGGAGGACGGGGTTAAAATCCCGTCCGGAAGTTTCATAAAGCTAGTCCTGTGAAGTAAAGAACCATAATTTGAATTCTGTTGCTTGGATAAAACATTTATTTATTTATTTGGTCATTCCTTGTACTGTAAAAAAAACATTACATAAAGATAAATAAGAGGGAAAAGTATATATTTATTGTACGTATACTAATTACTAACAAAGTGATAATGGACAATTTAATTTCTTAAAATATGTATAACTATATATTAAAACAAAATTTTTATTACACCCAAGATAACATTTAATTTTAATAAATATTAATTCAGTTCTGATACGTGAAGGTTAACTCTAAAGCAATTATTACAATGTTTAGTGCCTGATTGGTTGTCTCAACTGAAAAAGTTCCAAAATCAGCTCTACAATATAAAAAACTTGAGCAATATATTTAATTTATGAGTAAGTGTGAATTTGCTTTTTCAATATTAAGGGGGCCGCCTCGGTAGGCGAGAAGTTTCCGTGCAGACTTCCAGAAATCCCGTCATATTTAATCAGTGATGAGTTAAAAAATATAGTCTGCTCATTTAATATAATTAAGAACCAAACAATGTTTGGCACAGTAATTAATTAGTTTTCTATTAAGTTTGAAATACTTTCAATTATATATTTTTTATTTAGTTGCTTGTGATACATATTCTTGTTTATTTTTTAAATGGATTACGTGACACGTAAAGAAGACAAACGTAGA
Organism: Timema podura; assembly: GCA_033556935.1. Taxonomy (NCBI): domain Eukaryota; kingdom Metazoa; phylum Arthropoda; class Insecta; order Phasmatodea; family Timematidae; genus Timema; species Timema podura. The sequence continues at coordinate 21,102,117 of JAVRXN010000006.1, forward strand.
GGGGAAAAAACAAAATTACGAATTTGTGCTCGCCGCAAAAAAACAGAAAGAAAGCCGTGGAAACATTTATTTGATAGAACAAAGTATATATATTTTAATAATAATAATAATAATAATAATAATAGTGAACACAAATGTTCTATAAGAAACGGTTAACTCAAATTAAAACGTGTTTTGTCATGATATACCTACAGTGGGCCATAAAAAACTAATAATCGATAACAATAAATTAAATAATTTTTTTTTTTCAGACAAGGTGTTTTTCTCTCTTCAGGCAGAGAGGACAAAGCTGATTGTCGGGACAGAGTAAACCTTTCACAGTCCACTCCCAATGAAATGTCCACAACGTTGGATTCAACCCAACTTGAAGACAAAGCTATGGAACCAATAAATTTGGAGATTAGTCAGCTTTGTCTGGGGTAGGAAAACTAAATTAATAGGTTATCCATTATAAATTTTCGGGAGCAAATAGTTTTGTGTGAACATAGCTACATAGCTACTAGCATACATACGGTATTTATTTCATTTTCATGATTCATAATATCCTGGCCGCTTGTCCAATTTAGTAATAATCTCCACACGTTATATTTGACATAAGTCTACTAAATGTACCACACTCAGAGATTGAATGTGATAGAAGTTCCAAACCTGGGTTCGCAGGTCCCTAGGGATCTGCGAAGGCACCTGTGGGGGCCCGCGAAACAAATATAAGCCCTAGTATTTTTAAATTTTCTTTTATTTGAATTTTTACATCATATAAAAATATATGGTATTCACAATTTTCTCAAAAATCTCTTTTTTCCAGTTCGACAATATTTATATATATAATTGGTTACATAGAGTACCATAAATGTGTAAGTGTTTTTATCTCAGCATGTATGGCTGGGGAGGTTAGAGGGCCGCGATGAATTATCATTGGCTTGAGGGGGTCTGTGAACTGGAAAAGGATGGGAACCACTAATATAGAATATCTATGTTTGTGTGGGGGAGGGGGAGGAGTTCTTAGGGTTGTTGACTTTTCTGTGCTAATTGTTAGGCCTAATATATTTCTAATAATGGGTTTCTTATATCAATACTATCAGCCTACTATCATAAACCATGGTGATTATGGTGAAGGAAATATCTATAGCCAGGGGCAGACTAAATGTATTGTCACAAGCGGAGAATAATTCTGCCACCCCTCATCCCGCCCCACCCTTCAAGCATCGTGGCGATGATGAAATCAATCCTGGGGTCTTTGTTGAAGTCTGCAATAATTTAATCAAGTTGTAAACAATACCATACCATCCATTACACTGGAAAATGTCTATATGAATAGTTATGAAACGAACTATAAAGTTTTGACATTAGTTATAATTAATTGCGTACCATAACAAAGAAATAGTATTAGGTACATTAGATAACCTTCACCCTAAAGGGTTACGTAGAATTTACAATACAAGAATTGCATCCAATGATGTATTTGTATATACAGTCACATAATATATTTTATATAAATATAAGTACTATAATCAAAATAGTATTTGCTATAGTTATTGCAAGCTACGAAATTCCACCCATGGCAGCCACTCGTGCCCCAAGTGTCCGCTTGTTTCTTTTGCACCTTAGTCCACCCCTGTCCACAGTAAGATTTTAGAAAAGTCTTTTTAGGCTCTATTTTTATGAATAGCAAATATATATCTAGTTAAATAAAAACTCATCACTACTGTATTAAAAAAAATTAAAGTCTAAGACTTATTTATGAAAATTTAGCTATAAAATTCTATTTCTCAACTTTTGCCCTTGTAAACCTCTTGGCCGTAAATTCTCCTGTTGACAGTAGTAGGTAAATTAAAAAAAAAATGTTCAGGGGTGCACCATAATTTTGTACCAGTTGCACGGATTGGTTGCTACCACTGGTGGCGGAACGTTATTTGTGTAGAAGGGTGGAAGGGGGAGGCGGCGGTGGCAAACGAAAAATAAGTTTTTTGAGAAGTTGCCTTCCCCCCTTCACCTCTCCCTTACTCTGCCCCTTTTCGCAATAAATGTTGGAAACTTGGATGTCCCTAAAAGTTATTTGGAGATGTCCTCTCCCCAAATTTAGAAAATCAGATTATTTTAATGCTATTTGGAGAAGTCTTCTACAAATTTTTTTTTTAACTTAAATGCTTCTAGAAGCCATCTGGAGTGGTCCTCGCCTTTAATTGAAAAATAAAAATAGATGTCTCTAGAAACTATTTAAAGTGGTCTTCTCTAATTTAAAAAAAAATGTAAATCTTTAAATGCTATTTGAAATGATCCTCACCTGGACATTTCTGAAAATAGGATGCTTTTAGAATAAATTTGGAGTTGTCAGATGGATTTTTTAAAATGATTTGTATCTGGAATATATTTGGAGTGACCCTTTCCCAGAAAATTTTAAAAATAATATTCCTCTAGAACAGGGGCGTACACACAAAGGAGGTCCAGTGGGTCCCAGCCCCCCATGGAGAACATGAAGGATAAATAAAATATTAAATACAAAGGGACGATTTAGCAATGTTAAATCACCTTAAAGCAGTGGTTGAAAATAACCCAATGTCTTGATACAGTGTGAGCAGTGGTGCATCCATGATTATGTCATGAGGGGGGAGGGGGGCGTGCCTACACCACAAAAGAAATACCTTTAGGAACCAATAGATCATAAACACCGCGTCTTACTACCCGTTAGGGTTATACGCACTTAGCTAATGTGTAATGGTAGGGTGATTGTGAGATGAAATGGAGGACCTACAGTTTAACGTGGGATCCGAACCACGGTGGAAGCCTGGCATTCCTCACATTCACAAGTTGTGAATAATACACGTCTTGTCAGAGGTGAAGGAAGGGTTTGGCAATCAGATAAATCTGTGCCGGGTCCAAGGATTGAACCCCGGACCCTCAGCACAGAAGTCTGACACCTTACCCCTAGACCACCAGGTCACCTTTAGGAACCAATAAAATGGTGGTCCGTGCCCTTGGGGCTTTTCACCCCTGGAGAAAAATTTGTAATTCTAAGGTTCAAAATGGTGCCCTTTAATTATATTTTATAGCTAATTGTTTCTGATTAAACTTATATGGGTTATAAATATATGTTACCTTCGATTTGATTGCCAGCTTTAATTTCTAGGTATATTCACTGTAGAATTTACATTTAGTTTGTGAGTATAATTTTTAAATTAATATAAAAATGAACTGTTAAAAATAAAGATGCCTAACTCAAGTGACTGTATTTTAGTTAAAATATGAAAATAAGTCAATAGTAAATAACACGCTGTTTATTACACAAAGGTGGGGTGAGATAGGAGGGTAGTGTGCGGGAAAGCCAGGGTTCGGAGTAAACGGGGTGAAACATGTGTTGTTCGAACACATTGGACGTATGTCTGCAGAGAAGCACAGCACCCTTCAATCCGTCAATTTAATTTTTGAAAAATATCTCAAAAAGGGGGGATTATAGCTCCTTAGTCCCACCCCCTTGAATCCATGCCTGAGTGTGGAACATGCCCAACTGGATTTAACGCTGTCTAGTCTGTATAGCGTTAAGTATTTTGTTTAGTAATAATGGATTTAATTGATTATTGACTTGTAACTTCTATACTTTGGATCCTCCTTTAGAATAATTTCTGTGTGCTCCCCTGCTCTAAAATATATTTGAAGTGTGCTTCCACCGACATACTTTTGGAAATTGGATGCTTTCAGAAACTATTTGGAGTTATCTTTCACTACGATTTTGTTTTAATTTGGAAAATAATTTAACACTGTCTTGTTTACTCTCTAACCAATAGTAAACTAAAGTAAAGATTTCTAACTACCCCCACTTTGTTGATGAAGTAATACATTATAATTGTTTTTGGTCTCTAAAAAAACACAATACCCCCCTCACCCAACACCCCTCTCCCTGCCCTCTTATTATATATTCTTATTTCTATGAGCACTCACCTCGATATATCTATATTATCCGTATATATTATAGATTGAATTGAAGTCTCCCCTAAAATAAACCAAGTTGAACGCTAAATAGCTTGCTAAGGCATCCAATATTAATAATATTTTGGCCTCCTGCGTGGGAAAGCGACCCTAACCCAGTGATTCCCAACCTTTTTTCTTTAGAAGAACTCTTAAAATATTTCATAAAATCTCGGGGAAACGCACATTAGGTACGACAAGGGTAAATTATAAAATAGACATATAGATCATTAGGGTTGTTAAATACGAGTAATAATAATAATAATAATAAATTTATACTTTTGAATAAAATATTTCAGGATTATTTATTGCCTATTTCTATTTACTATTACTAATTACTGTCCTCCGGTACTTGAACTTGGGTTATCACTATTCTTACCAACCTCACTTTTAATATTACTATCGGCACTATTCTCTTCATCTTCCTCGGGTACATGAGCTATATTTATATATCTCCACTCTGTCCAAAAAATATTGTCAGATTAATAAAAACAAAGGTTGGAGATTCTCGTGGAACCCTGGTTAGGAATCACTGCCCTAACTCCTCCTTTTGTAATCTCATTACGGTTACTGTTTTGTCACTATCTGCCCTTAAAATTATCTTTTTTGCACAACTAAGCCTTCGGGGGCACAATGTACTACTTCACACAACGTATAGTTAACAATAATCTCTATCCCACTTTAAACTCGTTCTTTTTTTCAAGGATGTAAACTATCTATAAAATTTTGGATTGACGTTGAACAATTATTTTCTAGGAGATCTCCAAAAACATTTACGTCACTTCGTAATATGCAATTTGAGGAAATAATTCTAGAGAACAATAGGTCAGGGAAGACTCTATAATTTGGCCAGGCTCATTGCCTAGTCTAAATAAAAGTATTGAAATATATCCTGAAGAGGTTCTAAACATGGTTGATAGAAAACACACTCGAAAACTTAAATCAAACTCTTAAAGATAAATAATTATTTATCAGCATTTATCATTGGACTCAAAAGGCTTTTATCCAACATAGCTTTGTAAATCTTGTTTAAATATTAATTTTCACATACAGATACGAGATTTTTAAAAGGATGTAAGGTAGCAATATAATAATAATAATAATAATAATAATAATAATAATAATAATAATAATAATAATAATAATAATAATAATAATAATAATAATAATAATAATAATAATAAATTATCATGGTGCCCCCCTGTCATTTTTTTCTGGATCCGCCACTCTGTGTGTGTGTGTGTGTGTATATTATATGAAACAGTCAATATGTTTCAACATTAATAATATTGTTTATTTCTTATTGTTTTTAATAAGTTCTTACTTGATTTAATTATTTAAAACGTAAGGATCAAGCTAAACAAGATTGCCAGTGACAAGGAGGTCGGGGTTTGATTCTCGGCCAGGTTTACTAAGGGTAGTTTATCCGTAGCCCTCTCTCTAAACAAATACGGGTACATTTCATCAAAACTTTCCTTCCTCTTCCCCTATCAGCTAGAATAATCAGTGGAAATTACTGATAGCCTGAATAGACACCTGAAATTAAAATGAATTAATTGTTGAAAATAGGTTACACATGACCATTTAACCTATTATTTATGTAAACTCTAGCTTTGTGTAGGCGTAAACAGTGTAGGTGATATAACAATGTGTAGTCTATCTCATTTTAGTTGAGAGTAAAAGTTAACTAATTTGACCCGCTTCGGTGGCCGCATGGTCACCCATTAGAGTAATTATTACATAAGCGTGTAATCCGAACGGGTTGTAAGACGCAGTTCTAAAAGGAAAAACCTCTTTGGTTTGATTAACAACGATGAGGTCGGAAGGGGGGAGGATTATTCCCGATTTTTAGCACAAAAAAAAAAGTGAATGCTTTTAGAAAGCTAGTTGAAGGCTCTTTTTTTTTTTTTTTTACATCTTCCATATTTATAAGTATTTACTAAACATTTTACACAGATAGAATAAATCTAAGACGGGTTGGGGGTATAGGGCCGTGTGTTGGAGCCCCCTATACTCCTCAGTTTCGACGCCCGGCTATCAACTAAGTAAGGGTAAGATAGAAATTTAGTCTACACGTGATTAATTATTGTATAGTTAATATTCACATTTTCCTAAAAAAAAAGTGACATGTATAAAAGTGTGTGTTCTTCAAGACAATTTTTTTTTTTTTAGCATCGCGTCCTACTACCCGTTCGTATTATAAGGTTTCAAGACAAGTTAAACCATCAATAGAGGATTGTGCTTGTTTGTGAACCCTTCACGAGAATCTCAAGTTAGCAAAATATCACAAGATAAACACAGGCGGACAGCTGGACTGTGTAGTGAGTGGGGAGGCGATCAGCCACGCGCATTATTCCTCTTGACCTTGAAATAGTTTTCCATTTCTTTGCTTCTCTTCTTCTGACATGGGGTGGCAGGGTAAGTGTGAAGAGGATAAGATTAGAGAGAGACCGACGCTGTAGTTCAAGATAACAGCACAGAGCATTTTCATTTTAAGACATGAGGTCTAACACGAATGATACTTTCTCACGTACCAAGGCGGCCCCCTTAACACACCCAGTTTCGTAGCTATCGGGCTTTGAAGGGGGCAGCCACCCTAAACGCCATAGCTGGGTGAGAGGGGAGCATGGCAATATGAGCGTAGGCTTGTAAAAAATATTTTTTCTCGTTATCTAAATATAGGATTTCCTTAAAAAAATTATTTTAAATTTTTTGACACGAAAATATTGGTTAATTTTTCTTGGTTAAATAAACAAATAAATAGGCGATTAAGTTAGAATAGTGTGTACAGGTTTTAATTTAGCATGTGAGGAATCACATGTTCTCCTACGAGCCGTTATTATAGCAAACAGAAGCAGAGAAAACTTTGTTCTATAGACATCCTAAAAATCTTCCGGACAGAAAGCATAAGCTTTAATAAAACACCAGTAAACTCTTGAGAATCGTTTGCACATTCAACCTTCCCCTTCCCCCCCTTAAAAAAAGATTTAGTCTTTTGTTGGGTTTTTGAAATTAAATACTCAGCGAAGTTTGTACACAACATAGCAAAGATAGGTTATTTTCGGTAATTAATAAAAAAAATTGTTAGATTTTTCTTTTAACTTAAATTCTAAACAAACAATATATTTCAACGTAAAATGAGAATGCTATGTCAGAATTTGGTAAAAAAAAAATCCTATTCATTAATAAATTATTCATCGCTGTAGGCTTTATATTAGTTGAGAAAAAGGGATGTTGACAACTGAAATAATATATAGGATTAACACATCCTAACACGCTGACAGACAAACTAAATAGTTGGAGTAATTAGCTATATCTGTGTGATTCTTTCCATAGAAGATATTTTCCTATCCCGATGATATGAGATGAGGTTGATGGAAATATAAGGGTGTGGAACCATTGGAAACACTTAAAACCTAACTTAAGAATAATTGAATCGGTGAGTGGAAAAAGAATATCATTTCATGAATATGGTAAATTAAAATGAGAAAACCATATTGTAGGTTTTTTTTAGAAGCTATCTAATGAATGAAAAAAAATAATATCTTGGTCTCGTATCATGCTTAAGATCGGCCTTGTAGTTTCATTGAGTGGAAAAAGTATAATATTCCTGGAATGTTAACTTTTTTCTAATTGATAGTAAGTTTGTAAAACTGATATTAGGCTAATAATATTGGATCATTCATTTTCACTGTCGTTGAACCTGTGACGTAATAGAAAAACGTGTTCAAAGTTGTACTGAACTAATTAAATGTGAAATACTGAAAACAAGTCCTTTAATTGGTTTTGATATTCATAAAATAAAATCCAAGTATTATTATGATAACATAATATGTTTTCAACACCGTATAAATCCTACATTTTTTTATTGTAAAGAAAATACTCTTTAGGGGAAAGACCGCCACCATACAAAATAATCAAGTAGTGGCTCTTTATCAAATACTAACATTTATTAAACCATGAGAGCAGAGGACTAGAGACCGCTACTGACCGTATCTGTGGGTTTTCATACTGTTGCTGCCAATACTTTGTCGGCCATAGTGCGCAGCTGCTGGCATTTTAAATAAATGGTACGGCGCACCGCACAGACTTTCTCTCTCTTTCTATAAACTCGTAAGATTCTGAACGGAATAATGTACATTGTATCATCACCACTCCACATAAGAACACGCATAAAATAATATACAATGATATAGAATCAATGAGAAAAGAGGCGCATCTTTGTCCACCTAAGAGCATTTCAAACAGTTTAATGTATTCCACAAGGGTCAACACTTCGTATTAAAATTTCGATTTCTGGTTAAAATTTTAACATTTTATAAGGTGTTGCAGATCTTCAAGTCATCGCATTGATATTTAATTATTCATTTATACATTTTGACCGATAAAAAATGTAGATATTTACTATTGAGTCTAAAATGGAGATAGATCATTGCTATGCAAACATTTCTCCTAAGAGATTTAAAGAAAAATAACATACTTTTTTAGATACTTATATTTAATTACTTTATGGCATTGGAGAATTATTGCGTTAAGACTTAAATAGTATATGTTTACAACTAAAGCTCACAAAATTGTATTAATATATTTGCAAATATCTCAGAAACTGTTGCTTTTATAAAAATATATGTCAAATAAAAGTTTTTTTATTTCTAATAGTCCTTCAATTTTGCAATAATAAGTTGTTTAGTCTCTCAAATAGTTGTGGAGATACGGAAATTAACGCTTCTGTAAAGTACCCTAAAAATCATTTTCATAGGAAAATGAAAATAGCCGGTTTATTTATAATCATAATCAACGCCTAGATACGAATTTTAATCAAAATCGTTTGAGCAGATTTTGAGAAAACCAAATTTTTCTCTTTTCGCCGTTCAGTAAACTACCCTTAATTTTAGGGGTAGATATCCAATTCCAAAAAGCCCTCGGGGCAACCCTATGAAAACCCTTGATATCAAGTTTTAGCTCAATCGTTAAAATAGTTTAGGCTCTAGTTGGAGGTACAGACAGACGGAAATTCAATAACCACTTTTTCGGATTCAGGGAGTCATGAAACGTCAAGATTCATCAAAATCTCGAGTTCGATTTTTTTGACGATCACCATACTTCCTCTACCTGTAAGATAGAGAGAAAGTAAAAATATATCATATAAATTTTAAAATGTTATATTTTATTAATTTCTAACTCACTATTCAATATTGTTTTTGTATGAAACTGATATTATTTGTTTATTTATCTGCTGTCAAACCATCGAGTGGTAAAAGGATAACATTCCAATAAATTTAATTATTAATAATAAATAAACAATTGAATATTTCACTCTCATGTTTTGGGATTAAATACTTATTGACTAGGGATACAATTGGCTAGTGGTAACATTTTCGATAAAACTTAATGTTTTTTAATTTAACTGTTTTATTCGTTTTAAAGAGAACTAGATAAACTGGAATGTTATCCTTTTTTCACTCACCGATTCAATTAACCAAGCTCTGGTTACCATTCTGGTAGTTCCCATTTCAGGTAAAATACCCAAGGTACCGGTCACTAATCAAACCAGGGATCCCTGGACTTGAAGTAAAGTGCACTGACCCCTTGCCGGCTAATTACGCCACTGATAAATCACTACATTCCTAATAATATATATCAATGCTGGAATACCATTTTGACTGAGTATTATATTCTAATAGTAACAAAAATATCTGGCGGTGCCCAAAGTAACCATGTAATAGATTGCGTGGCTACCCCAGGCAAAGTTTTATTTGTATCAAAAAGAAAGACAAAATCCTCATTTTCTTTATTCTGACTCAATTTTTAATTAATTAAATTTTAAAATTCTGCCCTCGATGTCCATATGTAAACGTGTAAGGGCTATTACTTTTAAAATGTCAGCCTTCTTGGTGCGGTAGATAAAGCACAAAGCTCATGATATATAAACAATTTCTGTATTTTGTTACGTTATAATATGAAACGTATGTTATACAACAAAGAACAAAATAATAATTATAGTGAAAAAACATGAAACAAAAATCAATAAACGTTTGCGACAAGCCTTGAGTGCTCCATTAAGATAGGATTTAAAAAAAAAAAAAGGCAAAGGTAAAGAAAGGAAAACACACGAAACCAAAAGGTAAAAAGGCTCAGTCCAGATGTTTTTTTGAATGGATAAGGGAAGATTTATTTTACTTTCTCTCACTCTATCTCATAAGCTTCTCTTCTTCTTTTTTTTTTCTTAAATAAAAATAAAACCGATCATCTCTTATTTTCTATCCTTCTTACATTGCTTCTATAAATTTTTTTTATATTTTTTATCAATCTGAGTCTCGGCTACCGTAACAGTTTTTTTTCACCCATAACGTCTCTGGAGGTGTATCGACGTGACCCCAAGGCAGTATCGTGGTTAACAAGACGATCAGGACTTTGCAATCGATCCCTTTTAATGCTCGTAGGCTTCTATCAAAATATTCCGCCAACTAGAGAGTCCCTTGCCTAAACCTCTTTTCCCTTCTCAATACCCTTCTCTCTTAAACCGAGCCAGAGCCCCTCAAACACCGTCCTCTGAAATGGAGCAGGTTAATCAGACGGTAGAGTTGGTTCCCTGGTAGCTCTCTCAACTACGATGGGATACGACAAGGCACGGAAAGGAATTTCTTTTATTGTAATGTACAGGGTAGTTATTCTAGAGCAGAGGCCTGCCTTTATATATCGTAGCAAAGTGATTTAAAACATCTAAAACCTAAATATGCTTAATTATATTAAATATATTGTGGCAACAAAAATTTTAGCAAGACGTGAGGTCTTAAATATCAGATTTCAAAACTATAGAAACTATTGTTACTATTAAAAAAAAATGTTCATATAGATTATATAAAAAACTTTTTAAAAAAGTTGAATAATGTTAATTGGTACTAATAATGAAACCCCAAAAATATTTAGCTTTCTCGACAGTGGCCATCATCAATCTTTATGATTTCTAACTAATTAATACAAATTCAGATTATCCTAAAAATTTAAAAATTCTGCTGATTTGTAAGCTTAATTTTAAATTGTATTTTATCTGACGATTCTTTTTATAGTTATATTGTGATTTTTTTTTACATATATTCATATATAAATATTTATATATTTAACTTTATATTTAGATTAGAGAAATACCATATTATTACAGAAATGTGTTGAAAGAGAAGACACAATTTCAAATCAAACTTGCAAACAGCATAATAAACTGAGATAATTTTTTATTTCGGTTTATTACTTATGATTTAAATTATAAATTTAGTTTTCAAACATTTTGTGTGTAGTATTTAAATTAAATTGATATTTATGTTTCTAATTTCAAGATAACTTGATAGCGAACTAATTTAATAATTTTATTCCACGTATATCGCTTTTAGATTATTATTTTTATGCTCAAAGATATAATGTATCCTGGAAATTGAATCGTTTTCGGATCGTTTCTTCGATAATCTCATCAAAACGAACTCATCGACATGATTAACAGATGCCTTTAATCTCCGTAGAGGCAAACATCGTTATGAACTTAAGGATAAGGTGTTTCAAGGGTTGAGAAAGGAAAGGGGGTAAGGTTTGGGGTGGAGGGGTGGATGATACCAAATAAGAAGGTTAAGACGATCAGCCAAGCCATCCATACAAAACCGATAACCCTGATGAGCTTCTAGACACCGTGATTATTTTAACGCTGGCTCCATAAACATTCCTTGGATGGTGTGAAGAAGATACCTCTTGAAAGATAAATAAGCCGTGAGCGAATATGTGTCAGGCTAATAATGCATTCATAGCGTGTCGTGATTTTGGAGAATAGTGTGAAGCAAATAATACCTACATATAAATATATATATAACAGAGCAAATATGTGAAGGGTAGTGGTTGGAAAGTCTTGAAGGCTAGTGGATTTATTTCCTTGCCAAGAATATAACATTCTTTTTGTATAGTAGATCTCGTATTCTCAAAGTGACGTGAAATCTAACGGAGTGTTCGTAAATTATAAGGAAGTAAAAAAATAGTTAAATATGGAAAGCTGTCTTAAAATTAAACATATTATATATACATATATATATAAAATTATACAAATTATATACATATATATAAAATTATACATATTATATATATACATATATATATAAAATTATACATATTATATATACATATATATATAAAACTATACATATTATATATATACATATATATATAAAATTATACATATTATATATATATATATATATAAATTATACATATTATATATATACATATATATATAAAATTATACATATTATATATATATAAAATTATACATATTATATATATATAAAATTATACATATTATATATATAAAATTATACATATTAAATATATATAAAATTATACATATTATATATATATATATAATTATACATAATATATATATAAAATTATACATATTATATATACATATATATAAAAAATATATATACATATATATAAAATTATACATATTATATATATACATATATATAAAATTATACATATTATATATACATATATATAAAACTATACATATTATATATACATATATATATAAAATTAAACATATTATATATATATATAATATGTAGACTCATAAGACAACTTTCCATATTTATCGTCAAAATAAAACATTATCAACCGTTTTAGATTAGAAGTAAATTATCCATATAAGATATACTTTAATCGCTCTACGTATGAAAACTTTAATGATATAGTTCCTTCTGTAGTAAGAAAGAAATGAGATCTTTAAATATACAGTTGGACCTCCATATATCGAAGTATATGGATTTTTAAAGAATCTAAATATAGAAATATCTTTTATACACATGATATTGTGTGATATATTATATTTAGAGATATTTCCTAATCAATGTACTAATTATAAGTGAATATGAATCACATTATGTACAAGGTATGTTCATAAAGGTAATACAAAAAAAAGTGTAGGGTCTAGTATTCAAATGGATTTACATTTGTGTTAAAATCTTTCTAATGTCTTGCTGCACAGTAAATATCGATCAGGATTCAGCATAAAAGTGTTCATACTTATTAAGTCCGTGAAATACATCGTTAGGAACATTCTCAGCAAATTGAAGACCCCTACTACGTGCTGTGATAAACGTGGCCACCTGTGGGAAGTTCTGAAAGGAGTGATGAGATAGTACCATCCCACAAGGTGATCCGTCGGTGAAATCACCATTCTATTTTTTATCATTCTTTTTATACCATCGTAATTACGGGGTAAAATCCCGAAAATTGCCTTGAAAATTTTTCGATATATAGAATTTCTTATGATTATAAAAACGTTTTTTTCTATGTGATGTCATAAGGATTCACTAAAGCTTCGATACATGGACAATTTCAAAATAAGGAAGTTCGATATATGGAGGTCACATTGTATATATATATATATATATATATATATATATATATATTTATCTGTGGATTTGCACAAAATCGTAAACTGTCTTGGCTTTAATACAAAACTCGTGATTTGAACAATCTAAAAAAAAAAAAAGATAAATAAAATCGTTGTTGGGAGTATAACCACCAGCTGGTAATAATAATTAAAATAATAGTAATAATAGTTAAACTGACTCAAACCTGGCAAAACATAATTTATTGTAGATCTTATTTTGTAAAAAGATGTTAGATTAAGTTGTGCTAAGAATGATGAAGTTTAAATGGAGAGTATGTTAACAAATATTTTCGTTTAGAGAGGGTGGAAGACCATTCATAAAAACCACTTTTAGTGCATACGAAAGTAATATAACCCCTGATGTCAGCCCATTTTTAAGTGAGGTTGACAACAATATATACTTCAACAACTGAAACGATTTTTTAACAAATAAATACCATAATTAGCAAGTGGAATAACATGAAATGCTGTGATGTATTATATATTTTAATAATTTGACTCAATTTTAATAGGAATTAAAAAAATATCCTATGTATTACCATAAAATCTATGAATAACAAAAACATTTCCTAAAATTTTATGATTTATACTTGATGTAAATTTAAACAATAACAATCATTGACAGAAGAAGATGCAGTACAATTTATGTAGAGACTAATAATATATTTCTTGATAATCCACTGAATTTCAAATAAATTTAAATGTATATAATGTCTGCTTGTGACCATATCTGTAATCTCTCTGACTACAGATCCAGAGGTTTCGAATTCGATCCCCAGCGCTACAGTCTGATAGGGTCTAAAATGATTTTTTTTATTTTATAATTGTTAGTAAAACAGTTTTCATATATATGTCGATTCAAGTGATAAGTATATATCAGCATATGGAGATATTATAATTAAAGACCTATAAAAAATTATATATAGTTTCAATAGCCGAATAATCTAAGGCGTCACTTTCGTGTTAGACTTGTCTACTTATGACAGGGAGATCGGATATCGAATCCCAGTTGGGTCTACTGAGGGTGGGTTTTCCTAGTAGGTTTTTCTCTCCCTCTCTCCATGCAAATTCTGGTAGACTACCTCTAAAATGCTTCCTTCCTCATCCTTGCTACATTATAGTAATGATAACCAGAATAGGTGGTATCATGTGGTGATAAAAAATTGAACTAACATTTATTAAATTCCAACTTTTAATTTAACTAAATTAAATGAAGAGACAATGGTGGTTTTGTGTGCAATCGTAAATACATATGAATATTTTATTACCTAGCGAGCGGAATTTCACTTCAAGTGGAATAAATCACCAAAGAGAATAATAACTGAAGATTCTCGGTGCTGTTTACAGGAAGGGTAAGCCAAAAAGCTTTCCTGTCCCCCCATGAATAACGGGCAGACCTCAGTACCACCCTTCTCCCCATTTCTTGAAAAAGGAATCACCCTCGAGGGAAATAAAGAGACAGAAATAAAAATTTAACACTTGAAATATTGGTCATCGTGATTTATTTTATTTTTTTGGGTCCTCCCCCTAGATTTAGTCCTAAAATTTAGCTTTAAAAAAACAACAAAAATTCGTTTCTTTACTCATTAAGATTCTTTTAAGAGCTATTAACATTTGTAATCTTAGTGTTAGGGATCTCCTGTTTTATAGTGAGCTTTTAAAGGTTATATCAAAGCTGAGATTTGAGAATTTTATTCTCTTTAGAGAAGGTTCAAAGGGTTTTAAGGCAATACTTTAAGGCTAGCTCTTTTCCGTTCTTGGAAATGATAGAATAAACACCCACTTTAACCACCGATCATTTGAAGAGTATCAGGTGAAAAGGTTTACAATTTAGGAGATCCATCTGGTGTAAGATCTCACAATATCTTGGTTGGTAAAGTGTAAGTCTACTTAGTTAAGGGTCCCTGGTTCGATTACCTGGATGGCCGAAAAATGTATCATTGATGAAATGTGGACCTACCCTTTTACAGTGAAGAATTAACGGCTGGGGACTGGATGTTGTGTTTGTTATAGTTTTAAGGCATATGAAGCTACGACAGGCCTATCAAGCCGGTAGAGGAAAAAATATTACTTGAATAAAAAACTGACCCAGACCACAGTCTGTAAACTGTAGTGAATGTAAAATCTATTAGCGCTTTGAGATAAGAAAGCTATGATAAAACAAAGAGGCCTTAATTCACCGTTTAAACAAAATTACTTAAATCCGATCAAATATAAATTTAATAGATTGTACAACGTAGAGGAATTCAACCACATAGAAAGAAGATATATTTTCTTTTATATATTTATCCAACCACTGCCCACGTTTCACTATCTAAACGGGCTTTTCACAAATTTAAGTTTAGCTGGGTAGTAACAAATAAGTTAGTACTAGGAGGAAATTGTCCTAAATTCGCGTGGAAACGGAGGAGGAAGACATTTATAAAACACTATTTCCACTCCCCAGACGGGTTTCTAAGTTAAATTAATAGCAAAAAATTTGATAAATTGATTCTGAGACCGGTTTTCATGTGTTTACATAGAGTAGTATAAGTAGTTGGTTTGTAAATATCCTAGTAAAGAAATAAAACCTCAACAAATGCAACGTCTGATTAAATATCCTATGCAGGGCCAACCATTCTTATAACCCTTGGGAATGTGACAGCTTGGGGTATGTTGTAGTTTGATGTTCAACAGATAATTGCCATCATCATTTAAATGTATACATACATAATACAAATAACTAAAATAGGTAAATTACAAATAAATATAACTATCGATGTTAAATATGATTTACAAAACTTTATTATTATTATTATTATTATTATTATTATTATTATTGTTATTATTACACTTAAAATTCATTGGGCCCTCCATCATGGTACGTTGTGGTGATACTAAAGTATTCCTTTCAAATACGGTAACATTTATACTAAATTATACCTTCCTTAGATATATCCCGTCGATAATCCATCATTGATTAGGTTCAGAGCGTGCTGGATTATTAGACTCTTACTTTATTGGACATCTTAATTTTGTATTTAATGAAGCAGATAAAAATGTATCCTTAAAACTCGAGTTTAATAAAAAAAGATAAATTAATCATAATGTATATATTGTTTCGTATATAATATTATAGTAACTTAATTTTAAGATAACCAATAATATGATAAAATCGAGTAATTTAAAATAGTAGGATAAACCTTAAAATTCCTTCTTACCTGTGGGTTCGTGAATTAAGGTGGAGTCTAGTATTGTCTTATTTACTGGAAGACTATCAAGATGCTGTAAGATTTTGTTTTAATATTGGTTTAACCCTCATTTTCCAATCAAATACATGATTTATTTAAAATTGATAATCCTCATTCCTAGCTCCTCATATTGTTAGTAAGACGCAAGATTATTCTTCTATCTTCTTATTTTATTTGTATCAATTCATATAATATTTGGGTTTGTCCACCATGAGCATTTTGCTATATCTACCGTTCACAGTGGTCTGATGTTTTCATAAAATAAAAGCCCATGTGTACGAACATGTACACCCAAAGCAAGAGCTTTAAAATTTAAATTAACCTCCACGTACCATCTTTAAACAAACAAAAAAAATTCTTTGGGAAGACACCTGGTAGCAAGCCTACTAAATAAATGGGTCTGAATCTCCGTGGAAGAATATCGAAAAATAGTTCTGTAAATAAAACATGACTCAGCATACCAGACTTGGTTTTGGAATTTGATTTTCCCTTCACCAGCAAAAATGAACTACTATATTGGCCTAACACCAACAAGAAGTATTCACAAAATTAGGGTGAAATAATCGATGCTTACTAAATACATCCTTCTAAGGATTGTTACACGCCAACGAGACCCAAGTCGAGTTGAGTCTCATTGAGTCGAGTCCAATCTGACTCTAGAGTCAAAGCCTTTCACACTAGTGAGTCGAGACATCGAGACCACTTGTTTGATCAAAGTGTTCGTGCAAGATGGATGCATTTCTAGCGGTTTTTATAAATACAATTGTATGGAAGTACTGGCGTAGACGCTTAAAAAGACGTCGTTTAATGTGTCTTTACCCATTTAGTGTGAAACGATGAACCTTTGGTAGTTTTTCACATTTGTTTCCAAAGAGTGGAAATTGCATTTCTATCTCGATGTTCAAGATGGGACGGGTTAAAAACCGAAGGATTCTCTTGAACGAGAACAATGAGGTATTCAGTGTCCGTACTGTTAGCCTTGAAAATTATGTGTAAATAATACACTTGACTCGGCTGGACTGACGAAATCTGTAATCTGCCGCATCATGGACTCTAACTCGGCTAGACTCGGCTAGACTCGGTTATACTCGGGGTGACTCGACTCGCCGATGTGAAATATATTGGTCCTCCATCTTGCTATCAAATACAATATGTTCTTGTCTCAATTGGTGATTCAGACTCGACTAGACTCGGGACTCGTTGGTGTGCAACCAGCCTAAGATCATAAAAGATTCTTAGTACGGGTACACACTAGTGAATCGAAATGCCGTCACGAGCATCGATCGAACATTGGCCGACGCTTCACATGCTCACCTATATGGATGAGACTGCCAATATCCTTGCGAACACAATTTTGTTCGATGCTCGCGACCAATCCACCCAGATTCAGTCTTAGGGGACGGCCAGACTGAGCGATCAAGCGACTAAAATATAAAATAGAACACATTGGTTGTAGTGAGAGGTGGCCAGACTGGAGCAACTGAGCGCGCGCGCTAGACCTGGTACAGTCTAGTTTACAGGCGCTAGGAAATATTATTGAATGCTGGTTCATTGAGTGAAAGGAAAACTTCTCATTTGACTTTTTTTTAATATCGATAGGTTTAGCACACTTGCTACTAACGACCTAATTTAATTGGTAAGACCATAAACCATACCTATACCATATAAATATATATATATATGTAAAACTGATACGTTAAAAAATACTTCAATATTATCAAAGTAGGCCTTTACAATTAAGAATCACCGTTAGCGTGGAGAGAGGATTAGAAAACCACAACAATAAATCACTTGTTAAAACCACCCTCAGTTCACTGAGCCAAGATTCGGAGCCTCCTCGTCAACAACTAACGAAAGCTATCTGCTAATTACGCGCTCGCTCGCTCGCACGCTCGCCAGTCTAGTCACCCAGTCACTTTCGCGCTCGCTCGCACGCTTGTCAGTCTAGCCGAACCCTATGCCACACATAAAAGGAATGCTTGGGGTAGTGTTAGAAGGTAAAAATGGATTCATACTGAGAGAGCTGTGAGCCACTGTCTTGATGCAGACAATCTATAACAGGTTTTTTCCACGTGAGTAACCTCGTAACACCGTTGTTTTATTCACAAAAGAGGGCTGTGCACCGACTTTGTCGTCTTTGATTGCGTCAAAAGCGTTCTCCAAAGGTCACGGTCCAGCTTGGTAGGCGCACAGCCATGTCTATGTGAATTTACATCAGGGCGCCCTATGGTTGACCATGTGTCGTTACTCCTAGTTTGGCTTCTTCCGGCTATTGCGAACTTTTCCGAAGGTTCTTATCTACAAAATGGCAATGCCTGGGGAACATTCCAACAAAACCATCGTGGGCAATTGTTATGGCCGAAAGAAACTTAATATTTTTGGTACAAATTTATAATTTGCAACATAAATAATACGATGAGAATCTTGTAAAGAAATTACTTGGAAGGAAATGGCGAAAAAAACTCAATGTCAAAAGTAACTACGGTGACCAAAACCGTCAGAGCATGGTAACTACACGACACAGCCGGTTCACAGTCAGCGCACAGCCCTATCAGTGTGAACCCTTCTTAACTCAAGAATCGCCTTCTCTCTCACACACACACACACACACACACACACACACACACACACACACATATATAACACACACACACACATACACACACACACACACATACACACACCTCAGCAGCAGAAGATTTCACGTCCATCCTCACACACCAAAGATTCCATACTGCAGCCAATGGAGAAAACAAGCAGGATGGAAAAGATCGAACGTAATGGGACGCTGGAATATTCTTGACGCGACCTAAACACCTGAGAAAACATTCGGTGAAGAGTCCGCGGCAAACACGAGAGGGAACCTGGTGCGCTAGTGTGTGCCCGGCTTTACACATGAGATCAAATAGGTGACAAACAAAAGAATCAGAAATTTAAGAAAAATGACGCCAACTTTTCTTTCGTCGCTAAAGTTTCCTCTCATCGCTCAGCCTTACCTTACCTTCGAGTGTAAGTCTGTCTGGAACGTGGACTACTCGATACAATGACTGATGAAAGCTGTGCTTTATTCAATAGCAATATAAAAAAAAGGCTGGGTGACGTAAGACGTGTTATCGATATCTGAACCGGGTTTTTTTTTTGTGTGAAAGAGGGTGGGATGATGCGGGGATGGAGACGAGGATGTAGGTAGGATGAGGAATTGATCTCTTGCTGAGTTAGTATTCTAGATGTAAGGCGCATCAACTCTTCGTATAATAAAGAGGGGGAAGAGAGTGGGCAAAGGATTTCCCAAGGGAGATTCGTATTCCCCACCCCCCTTTTTTTTTCCCACCGTTTCCAAAACCCTCTCCATCAAAAAAAAATCAGTAAGTCGCTAAGGCGACTCACTATCCCGACAAGTACTAACGTATTACCATAATTCTATTCAAACTCGTCAGAAGAAGTGTGTACGGTATGATGAAAGGGATGTAAAAAGAAATAACGTTGAGAAAGAAATGGGATGTAGGAAATTGGTATATCGTTTCCTTCCTTTCCCAATTTTAATTCTTATTTTTTTATGAAAGGAAAGAAAGTGAGTGTGATAGAAATAGTAAAGAGTATAAAGGTCTTTTTAAGTTTGTCATTTATTTATGAACCAATTTCAATAGAATGTATGGTGTTCGTGAAAAAAAAAAGGGGGGTAAGGGGGAATAGGAAAGGAAGCAAGGGAATAAATTCCCGCCAAACAGTGTTGACAGAGTCTGGTGGGAAAGCAATCATGCCTTCAACAAACGTCACAACGTTAGAACGTTGTTTTTTTTTTTACTCTTTTATTCATCTGATACGATATGAGACTTTGTAAATGATGTACTGAAAATGTCGAAAAATATTTGATAGAATGAACAGAATCCCTTTGATACCAGATTGTATGCTGTTAAAGGTTTTACATTTTTCTCTCTAAGCTTATATTGAGTATGTCAGGTCATTATTTTATATATGCCTGGCTTAAAACATTTAAAATAAAGTTTATTTGTCAAGTAGTTCAATAGTAATTTTAATATTGGCTTTCCCTAAAACTTATTGTCATTTAGAAAAGTGATCAGATATTGAGGTCTATGATGTTACAAAAATTGCTTTCTCCCAAGAATGGAAATGGGAATTAATCATTTAGAATATTAAATGCTAAATAGTTCATGAGTGATTAAAAAAAAATAATACACACAAATACAGCTCTAACGATAAACTAAAAAAAAAATTGTACAAGTCAAAGGCTTTTAGATTATGTATTATATTTTTATTGAAATAAATAATAAAGGAATTCTACTCTCTAATTTAAATATTTATTTTTGTTGATATTCACTGCTTCACTAATAATAATAATTTTGCAAGTTTGGACTACATCATTCGTAGCCCATTTTGTGTAAGGATTAGCCAGTACTAATGTACCGTTGCCCAGGGGATGCCCGAATGTACTAATCGTACATCTTTTCCATGGAGGCTTTTTGCATGTCCCGATGAGATGAGTTGATGGTGATATTATGAGGGTGTGTAACTTTTAAATATAATTTAATCCTAATTAATTTAGCCCCGGTGACCATTGGAAATAATACTTCTTTCGAGAAAAATACCCAACGTATTAATCGGGAATGGACCTAAGGACCCTTTGGTTCTTAGTTAGGTGCACTAACCACTATACCACGGACTTGGTTTCTTCATTGATTACACACACTTTTATTTCGACTATTTGCACCACACTCTAAATGTGTAGGCTCCAATATACTTTATTGTCGTTTGTGTATGATAGCTTCTCGAAAATGTTGATCAGGATCCTAGAGCTAGGATGTTGACATAAGATGAGAAGTTGAGCTCTATGACAATAAAATATATATATGGTCAATTAAAGATAGAAGTTTTCTCATTACAATGAAACGTTTTGTAAAGATGCTTTAAGGTATTGGGAGTTTTATCCTACACAGAAATAACTCCAACACGGAAGGGCTTAACGATTAAGTAGATACTATGGTTTCCATTTTTATCAACCTTAAACTAGTAGTTCTGTAAACAGAAGAGGTTAACAGCATTGGTGGCCGCATGGTATAAAGCGCTACTCTCGCAGAAGACTAGACTGATAATGACGAAGAGATTAAGGTTCGAATCTAGGTCAGATATAGTAAGGGTGGTTTTCCAAAATTATATCCTACTCTCTCTCCAATCAAATGTGGGTACACTGCCTTGAAATATAACCTTACTTATCCCTAAAACCTTAAGCGTAATTAGTATATAAACGTATAGTCCTAACGGGTAGTAAGACAGGATGATAGAAAAACAATAGAGCTTTAGCATGTATTTTAAAAATGATAGTTAATTAAACTTAAAAATTATGTGATGTTATTATCATTACTACAATCTTAACACACTTAAGAAATGTAGCAGTCTTACTTTAATGGAATTCACCACGGCCCTATCTAATAAGCTACACCATAGAATTATTATTATTATTATTAGCACCGCGTCTTACTTCCCGTTCGGGTTATACGCACTTACGCTAATGTGCAATGGTAGGGTTATTGTGAGATGAAATGGAGGACCTACAGTTTAACGTGGAATCCGAACCACGGTAGAGGCCTGGCATTCCTCACATTCACAAGCTGTGATTAATACACATCTTGTCGGAGGTGAAGGAAGGGTTTGGCAATCAGATAAATCTGTGCCTGGACCGAGGATTGAACCCTGGACCCTCAGCACAGAAGTCTGACACCTTACCCCTAGACCACCAGGTCACCTGCACCATAGAACCATGTAAGGTAGGCTTGTAACCATTCAGAATCTAAGAGTACACTAACTAAGGTGTCTGAGTTCCTGTGTCATTAATGAATAATAACGATGAATTTATGATTCATTGTATATTCAAGTTACATGTGTTACAATCTTCCCCCTCAGCCACCGCACCAGTGGAGTGATCTAAAAGAAAGGGCTTATTAGGTTTGTTTGGGTGTCGTCTAATTATTATGTGGATTCTTTATGGTTGTTTATTGAGTAGGAATTAGATTACATATACATTGTGATGTAGTTTAACAAGTTAGGTTAGAATCTTTGAAATTAATATCCGTTGCTGTTAGTGTCCTTACATAAAACAAACCTCTCCCTGACCTAGCCTTGATATTACGTCTCTAGTTACAGTGAACGCTCACAACGATTCGACTATACTGCGACTATAGGGTCATGGTACTCTTGAGAGGTTTCGGGAGGGCAAACTCCCCCTTGTAATGCAGGGATTACAGCATCCAAGACGTTGCTCCAGATCGATCATCGACCAGGCAGTGATAGTATACAAGACATTATAAGACGTACCCCTTAATCCAATTCTCCAGTTCTTCCATTTCGGCAATCATCATCACAATCATCGACTGTTTCCAGCCTGTGGTCTGGTCATCTTAGTAAAATGCCTCGATCTTCCTCTATCCTTCCACCATTCTTCATCCTTTAATTTCTTCCATTCCTCTCCTCTCACCTGAGCAATTGATATTCCAAAACTCAAGGTATATCTATCTTTTAATCAAATAGGCTTTTCCCTCTATAAGTTTGCCATCATGCATCAATAGTTTTTTATTTTATCATCACATCTACTACCAGTT
Source organism: Timema podura (assembly GCA_033556935.1). Lineage (NCBI taxonomy): Eukaryota > Metazoa > Arthropoda > Insecta > Phasmatodea > Timematidae > Timema > Timema podura. Next base: position 21,125,360 of record JAVRXN010000006.1, read on the forward strand.
CTGGTCCTACGTTTATGTACTAATTATGCTATTGCATTTAGGTATCATGAAGGTCATATTTAGAGGAAGTGTACACTAATTTGTGTGGATTGGGAGTGGAAAAGAACTTTTATATATAACTAGCAGTACACCCGACTGAAATTTGAACGTATAACTCACAGTCATCAACAGTATAGTTCACTGCAAGAGTAACCCCTTAGACAATAATGCCACAGAAGTGGAATAGAATAAATTGAACCTAAGTTTACACTTTCAAATTCTGGATAGGTACCTTGAATACCTTTATACCATTAGAATATTTGGGATATTTTCCTGGAAAATAACCAAGAGAAAACTTAGCTCTTTTTTTATAATCAAGGGTCTGTGTTCACTAATCCAAGGGGCGTGTTTTTTTTTTGTTCAATCATTTCACTTGATACCACCGTAGTGAATTTAATTGTTCATGTCCTTTGATTAAAAATCGTGACATAATAATATCTGTGACGGCTCGCCCAGTCACGAAGGAGGTTATCCGACAAGATCGTGCTGTCGTAGCACAAGTATCGCTTACAGAAAAAAACTACCTAGCTTGTTTGAAAAGGATTAGATCATGGTAAATATAAAGTAAATGTTATATTAGTACCTTAAGATCATTCAACATTAAAAAATTACATAATTTTAATATGTAAATAAATAATTATTCAAACTGGTTTTTCATACTTTTGCCACACCATTGGTTAAAGTGTCTAGTGTATGAGGTTGAAATTTAGTACAACTAAACATTCATAGTTAAATATCTATATTTTTAAGTGTATCATTAATATTTTAGTGTATTATTTATTCACTTAGTAAATCTACAAAATTAAAATTGTAAACAAAGTTATTTTGTCTATCGAATGAACCTATGATGCCCTCGAGTCGTTCAAAAATTTAGCGTTATTTAAAAAGGGAATCAAACCAAAATATATACCAAAGTTCCAATTGGATTATTAAACCTATATTTTAGATTTTTTAATGATTAAAAGATTGAAATCAAATCTTTTTCTACCACAACAAGGTTAAATGTCGCATGTTACAGATTTAAAAACATAAAAAGCATAGGTCTTTTCTTGCTCTGACTTTGAGAGTCATGTTTTAGCAGTACCAATTAAACGTTCTAAGAAAATTGAATATGGTTTTTCAAGTAAGCGGTGCCCAAGGGCAAATTTGTTCAAATAATACTACGCCAATATCTTTGATCCAATAATATTAAAAAACTAATGGCACCCATATTACATTATACTTTCTATATTTAAATTATAAAATTAGTTTTATTATTATCAGTTAAACCAATTTATTTGTGTTCAATGTCTGGATTTTCATGTTTAATGTTGAACTAAATTTTTAAGTTAAAGGTAATACTATTTAAATAAATATAATACAACATAGATAACGCAACAAAAATGTATATATTTAAAAAAATATCTCCTTATATTAAAATTGTATAAATAAAATGTACAAATATTTATAGTGCGTTATTCAAACAGGAGCTTACCATATTTAAATAAATATACCTGAATTTTGATAAAACAACGAAAAATGTATCAATTAAAAATATCTTCTTAGCTTTAATATTTTATATTAAAACTTACAAGATTTATAGTTTGTATGGGGCTATTTTAATAATCAAAAAATTAATTTTAAACGCGTTCAACATTCTTAATTCTGTTCGAGAATCTTGAAATAAAAAATAATCCAATTAAATTTATTGTGTGATATAAAATGCATAGAAAGAACTTGGAATGTCAGTCCCCTATATACTTGATGCGTAAGATGTAGTTATTTCCCCCATCCCCTATCTCACTCCCTACAACCCTTAAAGGAGAACATATTTTTTGAAACTCTAGTCACGCACACTACATACCCTCTTCCAAAGCAGATCCTCTGACAAGGAGGATCATTAGAACATCCCCACATCCTCTCCTCTTCTCCAGCTTTCTGTATCTTCTCACCCCCCCCCCCCTTATCCACCCTTATCAAAAGGATGGTCAGTAGAAGGGGCAGAAGAAGAGGGTGAAACTAAACGTGACTGTGGGAAGGGGATGACAGGACATTATCCCCGGATATACTCGGCGATATCTCTACATACTGCTCGTGTATGAAAACTAAGCCACGCCACGAGAAAAGATATATAAAACAGGTTCCTAGTTCAAAGCCTATCCTCGTATTTTTTAATTTATTTTTTTCTATATTGAGTTTGATTCCCCAGCGCTTCAAGTTTTATCTATGAATCAAAAGGCCTGGAACCCGCCTCGGTGGCGTAGTTGGCTAACGCGCCAGTCGTGTTGAGCTAGACCACCGAGGACGGGGAGATCGAGGTTCGAATCTCGGTCGGGTGAACTGGGGGTGGTTTTTCCTAAATGGTTTTCCACTCTCCCTCCACCCAAATGCGGGTTCACTTCCTCTAAATTCAACCTTTCCAATTCCTAATCCATTAGTGTAATTAGTATTTAAGCGTATAGCCCGAACGGGTAGTAAGACGCGGTGCTAAAAATTAAATTAAATTAATAGGCCTGGAATGGGGTCAACTAAAAATCGTGAGTACAAATGAGGTTATATATAATTGAAAGGAAAAAAGTATCGGCTATGGTATGAATATAATTCATGAGAAATCCTAATCCTTAGTATGAGTTAAAGTTTATTGAATGAGTTAATTCAAATATATTAATATTCATTTAATACTAAAATTGTCCGTACAGTATTATAGCTCACGAGCCAACAAAAGACAAAAGTTTGGCCCTTGGACATAAAATGTTTGAGGACCTCATGGTCTATGGTATATTGGGTCACTTTCAGGTAGTTCCGATAGTGCTATTAGATTATATTATATTAATAATATAAGTCTATCTTGCTATAGAATAAATGGTATCCGTATAAAAGCTAGGGTGTTAATATATATGTGAGCTGACCCAAGATTTAAAAGTGCTGGAAACTCATTATCACTAAAATAAAAATATTTGAATAAATTGAGAGCTCTTTCTTTTCATGGAAGGATTAACATCAAGGTTACTGCCTTATCCGTAAGCAGTGTGAATTAAATGGTGATACATATTATATCCAATTCATTGCATCTTACTACATGTTCAGGCTAAAATTATTTATACTAATTACGCTAGTGTCTTTGATATGAGGAAGGTTGACTTTACAGGAGGTGTGTCTTAATTTGCTTGGCGGGAGGGCAAAAAACCATTTAGAAAAAAAAATCACCTGCTTTAGGCTTGGTTTATATTCATACATAATTCATAACTAATAGCGAATAGTGTATAGATTATAGTGCTCAAGAAGTTGAAATACATTATTTTAAATGATGGCGTCTATAATCGATTTATAGTGAATAGTGAAATATTTCACAGTGCATAAAGTTGATTTAACTTTAACTTCTCTTATACGTTATGCACGAGCTGTGAAACGATATTCTCGCGAGAAAAATCTAGCCAATAGGATTTATGGAAAACATAATTCGATATTTTTCAAATATTATTTTATAAGTTAGAAGTGGGTCGCCATATTGGGCTTTAATTATCGTTAAATAGTTTTATATTGTGATTTTAACTTGAAAATGAGTGAAAATGAAAGTGACAATGAATATACGGTTGAATTTAGAGAGAGATGGTTTTGTGTCTGTTGATTGGGGGAGGAACCCCGCACCACCTTTTAATGTAGTTTTTGTACTTGCCTTGGTCACTTGGGAATTTTTATGGTTTAAAACACCAGGAGTTGGAAAATTCATTGTCTAAACCCACATAACCCCCTCCCAAAAATACATTTCGTGCAACGCCCTTGTACTCTAGCCTCATTTCATTCAACCACTAAACCCGATTGTCCTCAAATGAAGATAAATAATTCAAACATACTATTAAATATAGAAGGGTGGGTTCTATAAAATTCATTTACCCGTGATGATAAAAAGCCAGAAATACAATTCTAGATGGTCTGCCATTAAATGCTAAATATATAAATTCAGATTAATACTATTTAGTAAACAGTACCAATATTTATCTCTCAGATTATAATACAGCTAGTAAATTTGGCGTGTTAAAGGTAACAAGGATATTATATTTGTAAGTATGTAAATTATTTTGAAGACCAATGATTGACATATCCATAGAGGTAGTATCCTTAAAATACCACGCGCGCAAGGAGATCACCTCTCAAACAAATGACAATCGTTATGAATGTCTTATTCACTACGTTGCATTATAAACCTTAGTAATTTTCTTATGAATTGTGCACTATACACTATGCGCTATTCACTATTAGTTATGAGTTATGCATGAATATAAACTAAGCCTTAGTGACCGAATGGTTTATGGCTTTACTATCGCAGTGGAATAGACTACCGATAATTGGGAGATTGAGGTTTGAATCTCGGTCGGGTTCTTAGGGTGGTTTCTCCTAGATGGTTTTACACCCTCCGTCCACACAAATACGGGTATATTGCCTCTGATTATAACCTTTATCATCCCTAAAACCATTAGCGTAATCATAACACAAGCGTATAACCCGAACATTTAGTAAGACATTGTGGCAAAAAAATAATAATTTGAATCACACCTAAATGGAATTTGAGCCTCGATCTCCCCATCATCAGCAATCCAGTATATTTCAAGAGTGACGCCTTAGATCAATGACCAACTTACGACCCGGTCACTGTGACAAAATCTTCCTGACCGGGACGTCATCACGTAAAGCTTTGTTATGCAAGAAATAAAGATCTTACCAGTGACTACAGCCTAGTGACAGCAACTTTATCACTAGCGTTAGTGACATTGGATCTTTCATATAGATAGTAATTCTTGAAGTTATGAGGACTGTGGCATTTTTGTCACGTTGATCAGGTCGCAAATAAGGGTGTGCCCTTAGACCATGTGTCCACCGGTGTTGGTCTGATATATTTAATTGGTGTATAAAGTACAATATAGAAAGCCTTTATGGTCTAGAGGTTAGAGATCCTGGATAAATATCCAGATGTCCTCGGTTCGATAACCAAAACTTTCAATTTTTATTTAACGCTATAAGACTGGAACGGGGTTAACTCAACCTCATGAGGACAGAAGAGGAGCTTCTTTAATTTAAAATGAGAATAGTTACTAGATGATTAATTGTGTTGACCACATGACGCTCTATATTCACATAGGTTGGAACTACCTTCGCCAACAGATGGCATTCCCTCGGTCGGTAGGGTGGGATTACGGGCTGACGGCATAGATTTTTGTAAAAGGCAATATAAAAAACCTATTTGGGTTGTATGTAAGTACAGAATATTTCTACCTGTCCAGACTAGACACATTTAAATACAATGTTGCAGGTAAAAATGAAGGTATTATAATTTAAATATAATTTAACCTAGTTTCCATTGAAGATGTTTGTGGAAACTGTATAAGTAGACCACCATAAAGTAGATCCAATCTTTGATCCAAAACTTGGATTCCACGCTAATTTGAACTTAAACTAGATGAGACTGACGCTTTTGTCGGCGTGCCCACTTTTGAAGGTCAAATTCACCAGTGGTATCTGATCAAGAGTTATGAGTATCTTAGAGCGAATCAGATCATTACACACTTACTGGACATGTGTTTGATTAGTGACCAAACCAATTACCAAATTCAAGATCCTCTACAAAAAATTGAGTTGTCTACCTCTATACTGTGTGCTATCAGGATATGTGAAATAAAATCAAAAATATTTCACTAATAGAGCCAGAACGGTACTTTAACCCAAATGAGAGAATCTCACTAAACAAACGAGAAATTTTAAAGAGTCCGACACCTTTGCTCACTCTGTAGATCATTTGTCCACTGTGCTAAGGATTACGGGTTCTATACCTGGCATGGCCAAAAAAATTATAGTTGGTGAAATGTGGGATTCCCTGTTGACAGTGACTAATTAATTGTCAGGGAATGGATTTTGTGTATGTTCTAGATTTCAGTTAGGTTATAAGTCGTTTGCTGATATAATTAGACGGTTTATAAACTGCTTGTCAAATACCTCGAATAAAAGTAAAAATGAAAGAACAGCCCTAAAGAAACTCAAACAAATTTTAGCTAACCAAGAATAACCAGTTTCTGTTTTAACTTTTCGGGATGGTTGTTTCGCTAGAACTATAAATAACGTAGACCAATTTTAATATCATTTAGCGGGGTCATTCTTTGAACCTAGTTCTGTGTATAAATATATATATATATAATAAATAATATATACCGGTATATATAGTAGATATATATATATATATATAAAATAAATAAATTTAAAATATATAAATATATTTATTTATATAAATAAATAGTATTATATAATAGTATATATAAATAAATATAGTATTCTATAATAATATTAATACATAAATATAGTATAATATAATAATATATATAAATATATATAGTATTTTATAATAATATATAAATATATAGCATTATATAATAATGTATCATTTTAATAATACATATATATTAATATACATAAACGTATGTATATAAATATCTATATATATCTAAATATATGAATAAACATACATATATATATAAAATATATATTTTTATATCTGTTTAATATATATATATTAATATACAATATTTATAAGCAATATCTTTATGCATATATATATATACAGTATTTATAAATATGTTTATATATTTATATATATAAATAAATGTATATATAAATATTTATACATAATTATATATATAAATATTTATAAATAAATTTATATATTTATATAAATATATCTATAGGCCGGGATTCAAATAATGACCCTACCAAATGATATTAAAATTTGTCGTTGCATTTTAAAGCTGTCGCTAAATATATATTATATATATGTATTTATGTATTTATAAACTAGTATATATTAATACTTATCATGTAATATAATAAATAAAATGTGTAAAGCAATTATGTATTTTTCATTACAGATTTAATAAATTGTATCACACAATGGCGGTTTTTCCTAATTAATCTTATTTGACACCACCATGTAGAACAAAGAAACGATCCAAGTATAGATTGGGTTCTACTCTTGACGAATGGAAATGGCGGTGAGATTGGGGATGACTTAGTCACCCCCTTCCTTCCCTTAATTCCTCCGTCCCATCTTGTCAAAGTTGGTCAGGTTTAAGCATTTCCACCATTTGGAGTTTTCCCTTGTGGATGTGTATATAGTGATTGATTGCGTGGTTAAACCCTCGAATTACAAGGAGATGAAGAAAAAAAAACCTCTCTTGTAAGATGCTCTAACATTGTGAAACACCTTTCGACAGAGATTTATTATCTCGAGATAAAGATTTTCATTAATCATTCGACTCTCCTATATAATTAAACATAACACGTGGGGTGTAAGATATTTAACTTTTTATATCTCGTAAGATAAAATTATCGTAAGATAATATGCAAAGATATTTAACAGATTAAAACAATTTTGAATTGACCTAATCTCGAATTAATAAGCTTTATTTAATTTTAACACAAGTGGGCAGTTCAATTTTAAGACTCAAATAATTTAAAGTGATAACTTAATTAAAAGTTCAAGATACTTTGTGGGCGTCATGTAACATGTATTTAATGAAAGAATAATCAAAGGTCGAGTGTCAGCACTGATATTTACGTCAACCACACTTAATATCGAAGGGTATGGGAGGGAAGTAGAGGGTGATGTCTAATAGACCCTACTGAGGTGGTGGATAAAAAAAACACAAGACATTCTTGGAAGGCATAAAGAGGTTGAAGTATATATTCATCACAACGATCAAGCTCATCAGATGCGAAATAAAACAAGAAGGATACTAAAGAGGGAAATAACCTTTCCCCTACACATATATACACCACGACATCAACCCCTCAGCATCTATACACCCCTTCAGCGACTCACGGAACATTTCCTTAACTTCAAGAGTAACAATAAAACGTTGCCAATTTAGAGAATAAATACGCCAATAAACTAATAACTTTGCCAATTTAAGGCGTAACTAACCCAACCTTGCCAAAATTGTGCAAAAAATGTCATAACATAAGGCAAAACAATATTTTTTTTTGCAAATTGCAAAAAATATGTGATACATATTTACCTCAATTTAAAAAAATATATAAGATATATTTTTCAAACTTGTGGAAATCTGCAAGATATTTGCATGTGATCTTATGTCCTCATTTCCCCTCTACTAACACAGCGTCCTACTACCTGGTCATGTTATACGCATATATAATAATTACACTGATAATTTAAGGTATGATGAAATTGGACTTAGAGGAAGTGTACCTGCATTTGCGTGAATATAAATGATTTAAACATTTAGGAAAAACATTTATCAACACTGCTGACCCAGGTTTGAAACTTACTTCCCTGTCATCGGCAGTCTAGTCATATTTGAAAGTGATGCCTTAGACCATGCTGCCAGTGAAGAAGGTAATAAAGGATATTGAGTCTCACCTTAATCATAAAAATAATTTTCAAATATATTTCCTATTACTAAAAGTTACTTGCTTAGGGTTATACAATAGGACATGTTAACACCAACATTGGTGCACACGTAGACTAAGAGTAAGTTTCACCTTGCTTAGTTTGTCAATGTCGTAGAGTTCAAAATTCAAATCCAGGTTGAGTGTACTGAATGTTTGGGATTTCCTTATTGTTTTACAAATCCTTAATTAAGCAAATGTGAGTACAACTCTAATTATTCACAGACTTCCTCTCTATTTTATCTTAAAATATACATTTACTAAAAACTTGTAAGTTTAGTGAAATTATATATATATATATTAGAAACACTACCATAAAGATCATTAATTAAATAAGAAACACTTTAATTACTTATTCTATGGCATTAGGAACTTTTATTACTGAAAAAGAGAAATATCTCTGCCACCTCCACCAAAGATCATAAGAATCAAATTATTTTTCACAGACCTAAATTAAAAGGTATAGTATATATATATTTGCTTATAGCTCAGAAATAATTGAATTTAAAAAAAACTTCAAATAAAAGATTTTCACTTTTAATAATACAAAAATTGTACAATGATAGGTTATTTTGTATCTCAAATAATAATTGCGGAGAAATTATCAAAATTGGAAAATTTCCCTTATGTAAATTACCCTCAAAGTCTTTTCCATGAAAAAATGAGAGTTTACATCTTGCTTCTAGTAAAAAGTATTTATATATAAAATTTATTCCAAATCGTTAGAGCGAATTTTGAGAAAATCAATTTTTTAACATTTTGTTCTTGAGCAAACTACCATTAAATATAGGGTTATACGTCTAGGTCCCAAAACCCTAAGGAGGACCTTATGAAAACCCCAGATACCAATTTTGAGCCCAAACAGTAAAATATTTTAGGTCCCATCCCGAGGTACAGAAAGACAGAACAATGGCATTAAGTAAACATTTTTTTTAGCTTCAGAGGGTCATGACACGTTGACATTTATCAAAATCTCGAGTTTTATTTTTTGATGATCACAATACTTTCTCTTCGAGGTGTCAAGAGAAAGGAAAAAATAACTCCAGAAAAATGCGATGAGGAAAGATTGAAGATTTCAAATAGTTATTTACATGAATAATATAATTTTTTATCTACCTTTTAAATGCAAGTTCCATCTTTATTATGAGGGTAAATTATATTAATTTAATGTTGGTTTTTACTATAGTTATAATAGAAATGGGAAGATTCACAATGGGAATTATTTGGCCTTGATGCTTACTGCTAAAAATCATAAAAAGATGAAATCATAAAAAAAATTTAAAAAATATGTACACAATATCTATTCTATAATAAATTACCATTTTAATGAATTTAGTTTAAAAGTACCTTAAACTGTTAAATTTTATAATTAATAAAATGAAGAGTTTATTTCTTATGAGTATTGCGCAATATCTACCACAGGCAAAGGACTGGAATTTTAAAAACTATTAGCCTCTGTGCACGAACATAAGAACCTTGAATACGGAATTTTAAATTTTAATTTACATTACACCCACAATTATTAAATTAAAAACATATTTTTCCCATGAAAAAACAGGTAACCTTCTTCAAATACTAATATAGACAATTAGATTGACCTTTGACCTTATCAGTAGGCACATAATACGGACGTGAATTTGGTATTTCTGGTTTCTAGTACACGGTAAAGGTTCTAATCTATGCCAACTGTACTTTGATTTAATTCTTAACATATATTTACTAGTAGCTCTCCATTTTTTAATTAATTATATTTCCAATATTTCTACTCCATTATTTTAAATATGCGCTAGGTCCGGATGGGTTGTAAGATGCCATAACAAAAGCCACCTATGTGGGTTTTCTAAATAGGGATGAATTGGAGTCCCAATTACTTTTATCCTTGAGATAAAATTTCATGAATTAAACAGTGGCGTGAAGGGGGTGATTTTAAAACATCTAAACATGATTCGGAGCTAATTATATGAGTTTCAAGAGACAGTGTACTAAAAATGAAAATTATAAAAAAAGTTAACAAAACGTAAGATTTATTTGTAGTTTAACCCATTGACGAGAAACATTATATTCTTAGCAAGTGTATTAAACAAAACCAAAATGAAAAGTTAGCTGATGAATATGGAAATGGGAGTAAGTCTAAAATTGTATATAACTTTTATCTATATTTTATCTCGGATTATTGTGATGAATCAAATTGTTAATAGCAAATTGCAGCCCAAATCACAAATAACCAATTTTAATTTTTATTATATAATATTAAGAAACAAATGGTAAAAATTGTAAAAATAACAGGGGCACCCGTGTACATTAAGGTTGAAAAAAATAATTTCAAATATTAAATGTGGCTCTTTTCATCAGATTTAAAAATAACTCAATTTGAGAAAACTTTCATTTTTAAAGTTATACATTTCTTAAAGTGATAATATTTCCAGTTTTTTCTTTATATGGTTATTTCAAAATAGGTGTGATTGTTCTTTTTATAGCTGTAGGAAAGAAAGTAATATTTTCAGGACAGTCATTATAAGAATAAAAATTGTACCAGGTGTAAGAGAATTGTTCTTTTTATTTTGTATAGCTCAAGGATTCTAAATGGCTTCAGCCAGATCATATATAGTTAAGCATAACCAAGCAATCTTTTAAGGTACGAGAAAAATTCTCTAAATGGTCTGTAGGAATTTAATTTAATTTAACTATGTAGAACAAAATATGAAACTGTTTTGTGACACTCACATACACAAAGGAGGTTTCTTTAGATTACCTTGCAGGGCAATAAAAGAACATTTAATATAATTAGGGCTAGAATTAGTGTTTCGTAATTAACTGTATTGTAGAAGTGAAAGTTTTTTCCTTACCTACTTCTTCTAAGTACTCGATTGAGTAATATTGTGAACCATGTATGAATAAACACTGATAGTATTTTCAAACTTTATCCGAATCTGTGGCGCAATGTCTAAGGCGTCATTCTCACACTATAATAGACTGCCAATGATGGGGAGATCAGGGCTCAAATCCCGTTCAGGGTGCACTGAGAGTTTTTTTCCAAACGAGGAATTTCCACTCTCTATCCACTCACATTTGGTTACACTTCTTCTAGAAAAATAATATAGCATATAAGAAATCAGGACCTTAGTCTCATCTATTTTGAGAGTGACGCCTTAGCGGGCTATAATTGTTATAAGATTGGTGTTACCCGTCTCAGTGGCCGCATGGTCTAAGGTGCCTCCCTCGAATAAACTAGACTTACAAAGACGGGGAGATTGGGTGTAAGCCCGTTGGTGTATACTGAAGGATGTTTTCTAAAATGGTTTTTCACTCGCCCTAACGCAAATGTGAGTACACTTCCTCTAAATATAACCTTCCTTATCCCAACACATAAAGTAATTAGTAAGTAGGCGTGTTGTCCCGAATGGGTAGTAAGACGCGAAGCTATAAAAGCCAGTGTGTACTGTATGTATTAGATTATTAATGAATACGTATAGAATCATAATTGATTTTAATGTTGGCCTACGTCACATCATTACTACAAATATACAATATTTTATTTGGGTACTAATATGAAAGATATAAGTTGGCATTGAAAGAAAACAGGAAACGGTTCTAAAATACATCCCTCATCTACCTGACTATATCCTAATCCTAAACTCCATGACACCGACAAAGCAAGGGTGGACTGAGCCAGCGGGACACCAGGGAGAAATCCCGGTTATCCGGTTTGATTTGAACATTTGGAACAATTTTAAAACTTAAATCAATATTTTCATTCAATACTAAATTATTATCTTTTGCTATTAGATATTAATCAAAAGGTTTAGTGAGTTAGTCTAAAGCACCCATAATACATCAATTGTGATAGCATTAAATTTAAAACAATCCTTTTTGATGTTGTTTATAAACCAAAATTTAATCATCTTTTTTAGTGATTCACACAAATAATATGTGAAGGATCTTATTAAAAACTTTCATAAAACAGCATCTTTTCTCATATCAATAGAAAGTATAAACTCATAATTGATAGTGTAGCTGTAATGGTTAAGGGATAAAATTAACTAATAATAAAGACAATATTACTTCAGTGGTAGTATTATTATGTGCTAAGCTATAACATATTTGTAGTCCTGGGAAGCTTCAAATCTATACCCTGACCATAAACTAGACATTTTTAATAATGGCCAATCTTGGTAGTCTTGGGAAAAGATGCTCACCTCAGGACTTAATCATCATGGGTTCAAACCCAACCAGGGTCGAAGGATTTTTTCGAGAAATAAAAATTCGTAGCACGACTTCCTTTGTATAGGTAAGTAAAGCTGTAGGTCCCATGTCAACTTTGGGATGTAAGAATACCCCGCTTGCTTAGTGGCTTAGTGAAAATACCTTTCCAGGTAATATTGGTAAGTTATTTCGCTCTTGCTCATAGAAATGCTCATATACTGATGTAATCAGTCGGTTCAGAAAGTGCATGGTAAATACCTAAATAAATAAGATACATTCTTAGACTGTAGGCCTACCACTAGCAAACGTAGCTGCTATACTTACTGATGACATAATCCAAGAATTAGGTACTGTGCTAGGTTTTTTTTAATACGAAGCACTCATATACACTTCAATAGTGGACGTGAAATTCTGGGAGTTGAATTACTTTTCAAAAACCAACCCCCAAGTTAGAAAGTCCGAGATTAAAACCATTGCTTCTCCATCATTGGAAATTTGATAAATCATAACTTGACACCCGAAATTATTAATTGAAAATGTATACTGTTGAATATTTAGAAAACCCGTTTTAAGCAAATACATATATATATATATCTTAACCCATTAATTTATGGAACATTAAATTTACCAATATATACCAGACCCTATCCACTAATAGCTGAATCATCTTAAATCAACCAAGCTGGATAAAAAAGCTTATTCAGTAATCTTCATTGAATCGTTTATAGGATCCATTGATTGACCAGTTAGCTATACACTTAGTTTTCCATTTTTTCATCTATTTCTGGTATTTAACGTGCACTTTCTAAAACTATTGATTAAATCAGCAGACAAGAACTTCCATGAGATAGTGTCAGGGGCGGATCTAGATCATTTTCATAGGGGGGTCATAATTATAAATAAAATAATTTTTTACAATGTTAGTTTTCTGTTTAAAGCCGTTTAATAGTCTCTCATTCATATTTTAATCTTATGTATATTATAAACCGTGGTTATCCTCCCCTTTTTTTTTAAATCAGATAGCTTTTATAAACAATTTGAAGTCCCCCTCCTTCAACAATTGTTTAAAATATGCTTCACTCTAGAAGCTCAGATTAGTTTTCACCTGAATTTTTTTTTTTTAATTAGATTTTTTTATTTAAACCATTTCTTGTGTTCCTCACCTAGAAATTTTTGATGTTTCAATGCCCCTCAAACCTATTTAGACTGATCCGCAGCTTATTGTTTTACGATGATCAGATACCTCTAGAAAATTATCTTTTAAGTGGTCTTCCAACGATAAAAATTTTGAAAATTGAATTATTTCAGAAACTAGCCTATTTGGGGTGGTCCTCGCTTGAAAATTCTTCAAAATGGCATGCAACAGGAAACTGTTTGAAGTTGTTCTCCCCTAGACATTTTTGAAATTTGGATGACCTTTGGAAGTTATTTAGAGCTTTCCTCCCCTGACTTTTTCTGCCAGTTAGATGCTTCGAGTCTTGGAGTTATTTTAAGTGGTCTTCTCTGGCAAATTTTTGACAAAAGAATACATCTAGTAGTCATTTGGAGTTTGATTTAAGGCCATCTTTCAGCTTCATAATCGATAATATCAGAGGATTTTAAATATATCTAGGGGAGGAATTTATTCCAGGGAGGGGTAAATAATTTCCATGGGGGCAGAGTCCTTCACAGTTCCACCGCTCCTGCTGTCCCCACATGCTCTATATTCGGTATTCGTGGACAAACTGCTCTCAGGCGATTATTAGTCTTCTTTGATGTGTGGTAGTCTAACGTCTCAATGCGGAACAATGTTCGTTACTCGGTATGCACGACAAATATTCATACACGAAAATGAATATTTTTTCCACACTTGCGGGAGTCATTTTGAACAATTATTAAACATGGACAAATAACGTACTTGTGGAACCGGCTTAAGAGGTGTCTGCGCGTAAAAGGATAAACAATTTACCTGTATTGTATTTTATCTCTAAAATTTGAACTTTCATTTCTTTTTTTATAATAATTTTATAACTTTCACAGGGGGGTCAACTGACCCTTTGACCCCCCCCTGAATCCGCGCCTGGATAGTGTGAAAGGGCTACCAATTTTGCGGGGAAAGGTATTCTCACATAAATTCCAGGGTTCTTTGACATGCCACAATCTACATAGGATTGACGGCGCTAATTCTCCTCCAATGGACATTTTTATCGCTCATGAAATATAAGTTGGTCTCTATTGGAATCGAGCCCACAAACATTGGGTTCTGAGGCGAACAATTTACAGCAAGATCACTGAGGTTGATAAATGAAATGCATGATGATTAAAATAAATATAAGAAAATTAATTAAAAACACTATTAACCTAACTATGGAAAAGGTTTAATAAATTGAACACAGAAAAAAGCAGGATTGAGATCTTTTCATTCAGCTTGCAACTATTAATTACTCACTCGTGCATTTAGTATCTATAGGTGGACTATATATTTAACATGATAATTAGTTACAGAAAATAAAAGTTTAATTCCATAGTATGGCCAGGCACACTTATCTGAAAACATGTACCTCAATTAACACATTATATATATAGAACTAAGGGTGCCTGACTACAGCAACAAACCTCGTAGTTACAAGCTTAAAGAAAATAGCTAAAACTGTTTTTTCTGTTTCTAATTTATTGGGTTATTTGTAATAGGATTTTTTAAATTATTTTTAATTGTTTTGTGAAACTTAGATAGCCACATATGTCTGACTTGTCACGCTTGAAAAATTAACACTTCAAATCATTAAATTGTGCTATATTGTCCCTCTATTGGATCCATGGATGACTAAGATAGCAAATAACACTTCCTGAGATTTGATATTACGTTCATTTAGATAAATGAACAAATTCAAAAAATGGTGATAGCAAACAAATACTGGTTCTACACATTACCCTCTATATTCCGCCGTCTGATAAAAATATAGTAAAATAAATCTTATTCTATGAACTAGTATAAGCCCGCACATACACGGAAAAGTTGGCACATTGCCAATTTCAGAGCCAGGTGATGTTGGCTGTGAAATTCCCAAACACGTAACGATCGTCTCCCAATCACGCATGGGAACTGAATATATCATGTAGAATTTCGTCAGTCGTCCCTGAGGCGTAATGATTATGTAGGCCAAACACAAGGTCTAGAGAATTTAGTTTGATTCCAGGAAATAACTAGAATAATTTAGTATTAACAGGTACGTGCTTATCATGTTATTAAATAAATTTACCATCTTAATCCAGTTTTCTAGTTTACTTTTATCTATATTGCCTTAAATTTAAATAAATTTATAAACGGCGTGGTGAAGTGTCACTCTTTAATGAAAATGCATAGCTAGCTAAACGTAAACGAAGGTAAAATACGTAGCCTATCATCTTTAATTCATTGTGATCGTGGTTAAGTCCATACCAATATAAGATGGCAACTTAAAATTTAAAATTTTTCAAATAATATTTGAATATATATATTTCCTGAAGGTCAACTTAATATCTAAATAAATTTAAACTAATATCGAACAAAATATTGCCTTGTAATTTGACGTTTCAACATCCTAAGAATAGTATTTTGGTTATAAATTCTCTTGAGTGATTAGGTTTGTATCAATTATCCATGAAATTAAAATTATTTATTAATTAATGAGCTTGAATTTGTGTAAACCATCACAATGGAGTACTTGTTCTATGCTCCACGTCTTACAACATGTCAAGGTTTCCCCATAGTTACATAGAATATAGATGAGTGAGATAGAATCTAGTACAGGCTTATTTTAATTTTCATGAAAAGTGTTTGGGGAAATCTTAATTAAAACATAGCTCACTACACTTTTCTGGATCTTTAACCATGACCAACTCATCATTCTAAAACACGTCAAGGCATTACTGGTTTCTTTATCTGCTTTCCCGCTGGTGTGGGCAGTTTTTATGTTCGTTAGTACTGATTAACTCTTAATATTAAATAATATATCATTTCAAAACGAATATTGAAACATATGATAAGGAAACTATAATAGAAAATGAATGAATACGACTTACTATGAACATGAGAAAATATAAATATTGGGCTGTGGGTTCTTCTTAAACCAACAGCCTACAGTTATCCACCAGAACAATCAAGGGAGTGTACAAAAACCAATATTTGGGAGTAGTATTAGATAAACAAGATAACAGCCATGACGAAATCATGTAAAGATTGAATAGAGGCAACAGCGCCATAGGGTAACTAAACTCAAAACCCCAGTCTAAAAGAAATAAGAAAGAAACTGATACTTTTATATAAAGAAACATTGTTCAGAGTGCAGTACCTCACGTAGCAGAAGCTTAAGATGTGAGTCGGAGAAGTAAAAAGAAAGTTATTGGCCACCAGAAATGTACTGTATCTGTAAGAGAGCACAAACTAGAAAGAATTAGTAACCAAGACATTTTGAATTTGATAAATAATATGAAGAATATTTTAAACAGCGTGAAGAAGATACAACTTCAATAGTTCAGATCGACAAAGATGGCCTAAAAAAATACCAGAATGGACACTGCCAAAGAGAATATATATAGGCCGACCAAGAAGAGGTTGGCGAGATTTTGTCAAACATACAATGTCTACAAGAAACATAACAGAAGAAAAATAATGAAACAGAAAAAACTGAATACTGGGGACCAATAGACAGTGACATCTATAAACAAACACCTTTATATATATATATATATAATTGATTATATATATATAATTGATTATATATATATAATTGATTATATATATATATATATAATTGATTATATATATATATAATTGATTATATATATATATAATTGATTATATATATATAATTGATTATATATATATATATAAATTGATTATATATATATATATAATTGATTATATATATATATATATAATTGATTATATATATATAATTGATTATATATATATATAATTGATTATATATATATTATATAATCGATTATATATATATATAATTGATTATATATATATATATATATATAATTGATTATATATATATATAATATGATTATATATATATATATATATAATTGATTATAATTTAATTAAAGCCTTAACAATATGTATCCTACATATACTTTTGAATATATTTTACATACCAGAACAGAAATTGGTCATTTCATAAATTGAGCATATTTATGTTCATTCGGGGAACCAGCTTTTTCGTCTGTCAATTTCACGGACTAGGCAAAAAGTATTTTTATACATGAACTGGGTATCCCTAACGCCACCCAGTTAATGAACTGGGAAGCTCCAATATTCTACCCATTTCATGAAATAGGTGATTTTTTGTCTGGTCCGTGAAATGGACAAGTGAAGAACAGGTTTGATCTCAAAGCTATTTTAAATTTTAATCGTTTTCAAATTAAAGGTCAAATTAATTTAGTTTGGGTTAGTTTAATATAATATCTTAAAACGAGCTTCAGTGAAGCTTGTAGTATATAGTGCAATAATTTCCAGTTCATTAAATGAGCAAGATCTAATGCAATCTTTGCTCAGTTCGTAATATGGTCAAGCGAAGAAGTAAGTTCATGGATGAGCAGAAATTTGCCTTATCCATGAAATGGGCAGTCTCACTATTGGGGCGTATTATTTACATTTAATTAGAGTGCAATTGATACATAAATAATCCGTATCATATACATACTTTAGTATATGCATTAAATTGTCCAAATACTATTATAAATATAAAATAATGTTAGGCACCACCATATTTTGCAGATTACTTGGCTTAGACATTAGGAATTAATGTATGCTCTAAATAATGACATCTCACAGGACTTGTGAAGTCAAAAACGATTAAATCCTTCTGTTATTATTTGGAAACGCATTAAATATTTGCTATATGTTATTTGTGCATTATAGTCTAGCTAAATAAAGTTCAAGGTTTCAAGAAATATACCGTCTTAACGAAATGTTTTCCAAGTATTTTTGTCTTAAATGGCAGGTGTCATCTATGTCAAGGGCAATGTCCTTTCACTTTTGTATTTTTTATATGCACAAAAGTTCTTAAGATACAAAACCATTAAATATAAACGTTCTTAATATGTAATTTTTATATTTATATCTTAATAATAACATGGATTTTATTGTTTGTTGAAAGCTAAATCAATCTTTCTCTCCTTTTAACTTAATCCTGCCACGAGATATTAGTTAGAAAAGTCTTTAAAACAGTACCTGATCTTACCTCTTGACATAATTTGTTAAAATAAATTTATAAAATTTAAGGTCCATATAAACATGTCTATACCCTTCACCTCTTTATGTTCACGAGTAGTATTTTAAATTAACAAAATATTATTTTTGAATATTGCAGAGTGTCTCAGTGGAAACAAAAAACGTGATTTTTATATTTGTTGATTACCTGTTATATATACAATAGAAGTTGTACACTGAATAAAATTTCTTAAGTAAAATTCTTTCTTGGCCATATCCTAGAGTAGATAGCAAAGTATGTTGACCAATCTGGGCCTCGGTTTATTAAAGAAAGTAAATTATTACTCCAACGAAAGTTTGAAAATGTTCCTTATCAATATTAAATAAAAATAGGTGCATTCTTAAGATTTCTGGGCCTTAAATCTTGTGTTAAAGTCACTTTATAACTAAAATTATTGTTCGTGCAAATTATCTTAAATGGATTTTTGTTAGTTCTTACTTCTCAAATTAATCAAACAACTGTTCAATCACTTAAGTGATGCCAAACATAACACATATTTGACAATAATACTTAAAAAAAGGTCGTTGTTTTATAATCACAAGTTGTTAGATTCAAAATCTAGTTTTAAAGATATGAATCTGGCAATATTAGATATGCATCTTAATAGCAAATATATTAAAAAATATATATTCATTTGAATTGTCTATAATCATGATATTTATAAAGATCGGTATTTTGAGAAGATTTTTCAACTTTTATTTAAGAGGATAAAAAATTATATTTGAGTAAAATATAGAGTTATCTTAAGAAAACAGGATTTATAGTAATATACAATCGTTTTATTGGTTTTATGATAAAAAATAATATAATAGAAAAGCTTGCTTCAGTCTGAAGGGCTAGTACCAATGAAACTATCATAATCAGGGCCTGGAAGTTGATTCCCTTAAAATCATCCCCTACCCCCCCCCAAAAAGCAATTAAAAATTTTGTAGGTCTATTAAGGCTCTCAATTTATTTTAAACGTCTCTTAAAAGACACAATTAAAAATTGTGTTTTTATGTTTTAAAAATACAAGAGAAACTAATACATTTTTAAATTCAATTACGCTTCTTGTCCGTATATGGTAATGGCTGAGGAATCATATAATGGAAGAAATAAATATAAAACTGTATGACCAACATACTTAACAAAAATAATAAAATAGACAGAACGTTCGTGTGCATAAGAGAAAGAATTAACATCTTACTCTGCATTGCAACGCATAAAGAAGGTCATCTGCAGATTATCATGTGTGAATGATCACGAATATCGCCAGAGGTTTTTGTAACTGGAGAAGCGGCGCTCTACATCCACGGATTTTCATTTTCATAGCACCACGTCTTATATAACAGTTTGGGTCTATACGCTTATGTACTAATTATACTAATTGTTTTAGAGATTAGGTAGGCTGAATTTATAGTAAATGTATCCTAATTTGCTTGGAAGTATAAGATAGAAACCACCTAAGAAAAATACACTCATTAAACTCTGACCAAGACTCAAACCTCAATCTCCCCGTCATTGGAAGTATAGTATACTTCAAAAGTGACTCATAAGACAACACGTCGACTGAAACGGGTGGATGTTATTGGATCATACATGATGTATGAAATGTCACATGTGCGATATGTCCTCTTCAATGTCTTCCAAAGAGTTACTTTTACCTTTCATTAAAACACTAGGCTATGCTCATTGTTTCATGATCTGGCAGTCTAATAATAACACGAAATAATGAAGCTCCAATTAAATGGAAATAATAAATGTGTGCATTAAAAAGATTACCCGTTGTTTGTTACGATTTTACGTGATGATTCTAATATTGACAAGAAAATGGCGATTGGGGTAAAAACCAGAAAAAAGGCCCACAAAATGGATAAACTTTAAAATTCCTTAGATATGAAAAAATTGTGAATAGTAAAAATTAATGCTTTTAAATATCAGGGTGACATAAAATGTGTTTAAATACAAGTTACTTTTACGATCGACTTTTCAGAAAGTAGATGCAAGTGTCATCAATTTCGGGCTTTTTTTCATAACTATCGATGAGTCTCTTTCTAAATGCGGGCCAATGTATAACATTAGCCAGTTTTGTTCACGAATGAATTTAGTCCTTCTCAGAATCAATAGTCTCTCTTACCTAGGGGCAAAGTTCGCAAATGGGAAAGAAAAGAAAAATAGAGGTAAAAAGTGCTTAAAGAAGTTTATTCTTTTGCAAAGTTTAAAGGAGCTCTTCTCATCCCATCACTTATTTACCTACTTTTTTAACTAAACTTAAAAGAGTTAAAGGCAAAAAGGTGAAAGGAAAGTTTTAAATTAGAGCATTTCATCTAAGTTCTAACGTGAGAGTTTCAATGGAAAGTCTTTGTTTAAGACCATAATGTGACGTGAAACTTAAATATTTAACATTCTAAAGGATAGACATATGAAGGATGTAAATTATTACTTGAATTTCTCCAATTCAAAAATTTGTATTTTTTTATAGCACCACGTTTTACCACCTGATTGGACTGCATGCATATATACTAATTACTTTAATGAGTTAGAAATGAGGAGGGCTCAATTTAGAGGAAGAGAATTCGTATTCGCGTGAGGTAGAATGGTCAATCATTTTGAAAAAAAAATCCTCAATATAAGCGAATTATATTAAAACCGCGAGTTCTATTACTATCGGGCTTATATACTAAAACGAGATAAACACTTAGGCAATGCGGACACATAAGCAGGTTTCTGTTATTTAATATTAATGGTTACAGCGAACATTTTTAACAATAAACAGAAACTTTACTCAACCTAAGTCATCACCCCACTTATTAAATTCTCAGCCAAATAAAAAATCACTTTAATAAAATTATAAACTAGTATAATTTTGTTTATCTAAATCTGTTGGTTAGGTTTACAAAAGAAAAAATGCTGTTTTAAATAGATAATTTTACTTCTACATACATATTTTACTACTCATATGGTCTATTCACATTTAGATTTACCAAGAAGAGTAGGTATTGCAATTTATGTGTTTTTTTAAAGAAATGTATCCTCATTTGACCAATCATAAAGAACTCTAAATATTGCTTAATTAAGAAAACTAAACGAAACGTATCATCTAAAGCAGTGCTTTATTTTTACCAGCCAAAAATAAATTCAAATAAATTGAAAAAATGACACATGGATATGGGAATCTAACCATGGAACTTTTGGCTTAACACGCCAATTCTCTACCACTGACATACCCAAGGATCGTATCGTGATCAGGGTCATTATTTACTCATATTTTAAGACAGAAGGCCAGTTCATAGCCAGACTTAGTGAGCCAAAGTACGAGTCGATACTAAATACAGGACGACACCTACCTAGACCAAAATGGAATGGACCAGTTTCGCATATGAAACTGGCCCATTCCATTCAATATCAGGTAGTTGACGTCTTGTATTTAGTATAGCGCCGCACTTGAGGCGTACTAAATATGACTATGAAACTGGCTCAGAGTCTATGCAGACTACTAAGAGCCATCAATGATATCAAAGCCACAAGAAGTTCAGGTTTTGCTCTATACTGTCAATAATACAAATATATTGTGGTTTTCTAGAGAATAATTCTACAATCTTCGTCTTTCATAATATATGCTTAATTGTATGGCGTTGCTTTCTAGAATTTAAATAAAATAAATTTATATTAAAAATTGTAAAAGTCCTGACTATTTTAACTCACGTCTCCTTCCAAACAAAATTCCTATTTTATATAAAAATGGTAGTGATTATTCGACATAAACGGATTATTAAAGATTAGATAAACTCTTTTTTTCCTCACTAATAGAAAGAAATGATCATATGAGAAATAATTTTTTGAATTCTTCCGAGACCTTTCTTCCTTTGGAAAAAAAAAAGGTTCTATAAAGAAGGATATAAAGGACAAGAACAGATTGTCGAGGCCTGAAGGAGTCAAACCAATTTAATGATGTACTTCAGTCACTCGCTGACTTGTTCAAAATCGTCCTTCTGTCCACCCTACTCACTCCAAATCCTTTACAAGTAGGCATCCTCATACCAATCGATATTATAACAGCTTCTTTGTTTGGCATTTGTTAACGCGCTAAACTTTCGATTCAGATCTCAAAGGATAGTCTTTTCTACTGCTATTGGGTGGATTAAATTTCATGGTGGCTAAATCTGGTATAGGTGTACCCACCTATGTGGCCACATGGTCTAGGTTGTCACTCACTCAATTGACTAGAATCTTGACGGCCTAGAGATTGGGTTTAAAATACCGATCGGGTGTTCTGAGGGTAATTTTTTGCTGAATGATTTTATACTCTCTCCACATAAATGTGGGTACATTTCTATAAGTGACTTCCCCTCTATTTCTTATTACACAGGCGTATAAACTGAAAGAGTAGTGATACTCGGTGCTAAAATAAAAATAAGTTGGAGTAAACTTATTGATATTTTAACAGCGGCTAAGATTAAATGTATACAAACTTGCATTGAGATTGTGAAATATTTGTTTAGCTAAAAACACCCTAATACACCTAAACGGGATTCGAACCCCTACATCCCAATCCCTGACAATATAGTCCAAGGCAGGTAAGACCATGCTACAAAAATATATGGGTAAAAGTGTTTCGAATCCAGCTGGGTGCGGTGTTATTATTTATTACCTTCATGCAAATGTGTTTACATTTCCTACGAATCCCTTCATCTTCATACCAAACCGAGATAGATAATGAAATAGTGAAGGTTAAATATTTATATATACTGTAATTGGTATTCAATTTAACTTTGACCTCTTAAAGTTGGAGGGAAAGGGATTTGATTTAAGGCCAATATTTATGAAGTTTTTATAACAAAACATTTTTTGACCAAAAAAAATAGAATGTAGCTCCATTAGAATTATAGAATATAATTTTCTTCAGCTGGTGATATTGGCAGATGTCAAATATCTATTAGGACCATAATATGAGCCTTTGATGAGATTTATTTTTAAATAAAGAGAACAATCTTTCATTAAATTATAGGACACGTTTGACAGATTTTCAAACCTTTTTAAGTCACCATGTGAAGAAAATTAATATCGATATTTCCTACAGGAGTAAGATTTTTTTGATTTTTTTTACAAAAATGTTTTTTTATTAAAATAACAGTTAAAAATGGCTTTTTTAGCGTTTTCTAAATTGTCACCTTGAATAAAACTCATAAACAAACGGTATTATTTGGTGAGAATTGAGATCAGCTTAAGGTTTTCTATATTTTGGTTCCACAGTTAATTCCCGATTATCCGAGGTAATGGAGGGGGTGAGTACAACGGATAAATCAAAACCAAGAGTAGTCCGAATATTTAGGGAAATAAGAGATTGTAGCACATTCAATTCCAACTATTACTCACTTATCGTGATTGTGTTTGTAAACACATTATATTTCACTCACTAAGATGGTAAAAACATCATCTTTAAATCCATGTACAGTATACTCAAAATTGACACATCAATTAAGCAGTTTGTATTAATTAGTCTTTTGCTTCATAGCAGTGGTTTCCTTTTTCCACTTCGTGACATAAGTTGGTCAGTTAGGAACGTGTCGTCTTCTTGTTCCGGATAATTAAGCAGGTTATGGGTCTATTCCAGTGCAGTCCACTTGACTGAACTTTTTTTTTCTCTGGATATTATCTCTTACCTAGAGATTTACTGAGTACAACAATCGGTGGCGCTGTATTCTCCATCAACGCAGATTACTTTTCTTTAAAAACTTATCCCCTGCTGTTGGCGATGCCACAACTGTTAAGCCGCAAAAAGGATAATCCACCCACGGATAATCGGGAGTTTACTGTATTTCATTCAGTGATTTAAAGATGATAGCTATTGTGTATTTAAGACTTAGTTATCTTAATAGTGCCTTAAAAATATGTCTTATTAAGTGTTCTTTATAATAATAAAATAATAGTACACATAAATCTTTTAAGGTCCTAAGGTATCAATAATTTAAAAAAATATTTTAAGAAAAATATATTTAATTACTATACTGTTTGTAATATAATAATGTTAAAAATGGAGGAGTAAAAAGAATAGATTTCAAAAATATAATAGAAGGAATTAATTTTTAATAAATTTTACACTTTAATTTTATTTTATAAATGATTATTTATTACTCATTAAAACAATTAAAATGAACCCGCTTCAGTGGCATCATAGTATAAGGCTTTCAATTGACTAGATTGTCGATGACAGGGAGATTGGGGTTTGATCCCGGTCAGGCGTACTAAGAGCGGCTTACGCCAAATAGTTTTCCACTACCCGTACAAACAAATGCGGGTACACATCCTATAAATTTTAAACTTATTTGTTTAATTATTATGAAGGCAAAAAATATGAATGGTTAGTAGGACACGCTGCTAAAAGAACATTTTGTAGAAATAACGTTTTCATATTTTTGTGTTAGAAGTTTATATATAATTTAGTAAAAAATAGATCATTTAATAAAAATAAAATTATATTTAAATTTTTATTTATTATATTTTTATGTATATCTTAAACCATCTTAATTTCCTTTTCTCTCAATGTATATATTAAACTTTATTCTTAATAAGTATATTATATAGTAGTTTCCCCATTTATAAACATTTAGTTTTGGGTATTATTTTTTTAACAAATCTAATGATACAGTACAAACCGACCACCCTGGAGAAGCACTTTTTAAGATGCAAAATCGTATTGACTCTCATACATAACCTAATATTCTAAAGTCAATTGCTTTTACTCCAAAGTGATGAACATTTTTGGGTCATTCATTAAAATACAGTTCATATCAAAGGATCATTTTACAACCCCCCCACAAACAAGACATCTTTGTTTTGAGCCCCATGTCCTTGTCAAGTCCTTTACCATATACGACCCCTAAAGTGACAAAGGAATCCACAAAGTGTGTGCCAATGTTGTTTTGAAGTTTCTAATTTGCATGGTAACAAGTTTGTGAACGAATGAACCCGAAAGTAATTACTTCGCTGAAGGCTGCAACGACTATATAACACGCGATATTGGCCCTTTTCATGCCAAAACCCTTTTTTCGTTTCAATAAGTAGTATTGCTTTTCTAGAAGCTCGCTACCTTTACAGATAAAATGTTTTAACGTTGGAAATATTTTACTTCGATCATAAACTTTTCCAGTTAAATTGTTTGATTTAGCTATTTTGTTGAGTAACATGAATTTAAATTGCTATATCAAATCCCTAGCTTGTTTATGTATAAATATATATGAATTAAAACGGAGTTTTGAGAAAGTTAGTAAAGTCAGATTTTACGAAATTATAAGTATATCATGATTTTATTTATGTTTTACTTCAAACATTTGTTAAATATTTACATCTTTCTTTGATAATTGAGAGAAAACACTTCAAAATAAACGTTGTGAAACTTTGTGAAACTTTTTAATAGCTCTAAAACAGAGGTCAGAAAATTTTCTGGGACTTGATTAACTTATAAAATCGTGAAGTATACACTGCAATCATCCATCGTTTCTACAATCATCTATTTTGCTTTGTTTTGACACCTCGAAAATACAATATTGTGATCATCAAAAAATTCGAGCTCGAGAATAATCTTATAAATATTTAATTTTCATCATACCCTGAAACAAAAAAAAAATGTTTTTGCAATGCCGTCTCTCTGTGTGTCTATAAAAACTTAAAATTAAGGGTAGTTTACTGAAGGACGAAAAGAGAAAAATTTGGTTTTCTCAAAATCTGCTTAAACGATTTTGATTAAAATTCGTATCTAGGCGTTGATTAAGATTATAAATAAACTGGCTATTTTCATTTTCCTATGAAAATGATTTTTAGGGTACATTACAGAAGCGTTAATTTCCGTATATCCACAACTATTGGAGAAACTAAACAACTTATCATTGCAAAATTGTAGGACTATTAGAAATAAAAAACTTTTATTTGACATATATTTTTATAAAAACAGCAGTTTCTGAGATATTTGCAAATATATTAATACAATTTTGTGAGCTTTAGTTGTAAACATATACTACTTAAGTCTTAACGCAATAATACTCCAATGCCATAGAGTAATTAAATATAAGTAAGTATCTAAAAAAAGTATGTTATTTTTCCTTAAATCTCTTAGGAGAAATGTTTGCATAGCAATGATCTATCTCCATTTTAGACTCAATAGTCAATATTTACATTTTTTATTAGTCAAAATGTATAAATGAATAATTAAATATCAATGCGATGACTTGAAGATCTGCAACACCTTTTAAAATGTTAAAATTTTAACCAGAAATCGAAATTTTAATACGAAGTGTTGACCCTTGTGGAAGACATTAAACTGTTTGAAATGTTCTTAGGTGGACAAAGATGCGCCTCTTTTCTCATTGATTCTATATCATTGTATATTATTTTATGCGTGTTCTTATGTGGAGTGGTGATGATACAATGTACATTATTCCGTTCAGAAATCTTACGAGTTTATAGAAAGAGAGAGAAAGTCTGTGCGGTGTGCCGTACCATTTATTTTTAGTTCCTAATGCCATAGCGTAAGTAACAGTTTACATTATATTTTTCATTAATGATATTTTGTGTAATTTTCTACAGCAATGTATACATCTATTATTTCGTTTAACAAGTCTTACGAGTTTTTATTAAATGTCTATTTTAAGATAGAAGCCAGAAAATGTCTATGCAATGTACTGTACCATTTTTTTTGGTCTGTACATCATAAATGTATTTATTAAATTGAATCTTTCATCAATTACGTTAGTTCCATCTTTCTAAAAAAACTACATTTTTATATTGAGCTATTTTAATGATTTATAACATTTCTGATCAATATTGATCAAGCCTATTTGAGTCCCACTCAAATATTATTTAAAATTACTTGACACATAAATGAGTTTAAAAGGCTAAAGGATCGACCTTTAATGGCAATGTAGATTTTCTTAAACAATTGAATGAAAATTGTCATAGAATTGACCAATCAATCGCGATCGACTATCTTCCAACTTCTTTTCTAGGATATCGTAACATAAACTTTTTACTTTCTCTCTATCTTACAGGTAGAGAAAGTATTGTGATCGTCAAAAAATTCGAACTCGAGATTTTGATGAATTTTGACGTTTCATGACTTCCTGAATCCGAAAAAGTGGTTTTTGAATTTCCGTCTGTCTGTCTGTCTGTCCGTCTGTCTGTACCTCCAACTAGAGCCTAAATATTTTACCTATTGAGCTGAAACTTGATATCTAGGGTTTTCATAGGGTTGCCCCGAGGGGTTTTTGGAATTGGATATCTACTACCCCTAAAATTAAGGGTAGTTTACTGAAGGGAAAAAAGAGAAAAAGTCGATTTTCTCAAAATCGGCTCTAACGATTTTGATTAAATTTCATTTATGAACATTAATAAATATTCCAAACAAAATGGCTACTCTCAATATTTCGGCAAAATCGTTTTAAGGGCTCCGGTCTGATGCGTAAATTAACATTTTTTATAATAGCTCCGAAACTATTTGAGATATGAAATTACATAGCATTACAAATATGTATATATATTTATAATACAAATATTTTATTCGAAACATATTTTTATAAAATCAATAACTTTCAATATATACGCAATTATATATATATTTTTAACTTTTTGGGAATTAAAGCTTAAGTATTGCGACCGTAAGAAAAACTAACCTGAAATGTTGATGGATGTCGACGTCTCATGACCCCCCGAACCCTTAAAAATAGTCTTTGCAATGCCGTCTGTCTGTGTGTCTATTAAAACTTAAAATTAAGGGTAGTTTACTGAAGGGCAAAAAGAGAAAAAGTCGATTTTCTCAAAATCGGCTCTAACGATTTTGATTAAATTTCATTTATGAACATAAATAAATATTCCAAACAAAATGGCTACCCTCAATTTTTCGGCAAAATGGCTTTAAGGGCTCCGGTCTGATGCGTAAATTAACATTTTTTTAAATAGCTCCGAAACTATTTGAGATATGAATTTACTTAGCATTACAAATATGTATATATATTTATAATACAGATATTTTATCCGAAACATATTTTTATAAAATCAATAACTTTCAATATATACGCAATTATATGATTTTTTTTAACTTTTTGGACAATAAAGTTTAAGTATTGCGACCGTAAAAAATAAACTAACCTGAAATGTTGATGGATGTCGACGTCTCATGACCCCCCGAACCCTAAAAAATAGTCTTTGCATTGCCGTCTGTCTGTGTGTCTATAAAAACTTAAAATTAAGGGTAGTTTACTGAAGGACGAAAAGAGAAAAATTTGGTTTTCTCAAAATCTGCTTAAACGATTTTGATTAAAATTCGTATCTAGGCGTTGATTAAGATTATAAATAAACTGGCTATTTTCATTTTCCTATGAAAATGATTTTTAGGGTACATTACAGAAGCGTTAATTTCCGTATCTCCACAACTATTGGAGAAACTAAACAACTTATCATTGCAAAATTGTAGGACTATTAGAAATAAAAAACTTTTATTTGACATATATTTTTATAAAAACAGCAGTTTCTGAGATATTTGCAAATATATTAATACAATTTTGTGAGCTTTAGTTGTTAACATATACTACTTAAGTCTTAACGCAATAATACTCCAATGCCATAGAGTAATTAAATATAAATAAGTATCTAAAAAAAGTATGTTATTTTTCCTTAAATATCTTAGGAGAAATGTTTGCATAGCAATGATCTATCTCCATTTTAGACTCAATAGTCAATATTTACATTTTGTATTGGTCAAAATGTATAAATGAATAATTAAATATCAATGCGATGACTTGAAGATCTGCAACATCTTTTAAAATGTTAAAATTTTAACCAGAAATCGAAATTTTAATACGAAGTGTTGACCCTTGTGGAAGACATTAAACTGTTTGAAATGCACTTAGGTGGACAAAGATGCGCCTCTTTTCTCATTGATTCTATATCATTGTATATTATTTTTTGCGTGTTCTTATGTGGAGTGGTGAAGATACAATGTACATTATTCCTTTCAGAAATCTTACGAGTTTATAGAAAGAGAGAGAAAGTCTGTGCGGTGCACCGTACCATTTATTTTAAACTTTATTAGCGTTGAGTTTGTTGGAGAACACGTTTGTCTAGATTTGTACTTTTTTACTTTCTCTCTATCTTACAGGTAGAGAAAGTATTGTGATCGTCAAAAAAATCGAACTCAAGATTTTGATGAATTTTGACGTTTCATTACTTCCTGAATCCGAAAAAGTGGTTTTTGAATTTCCGTCTGTCTGTCTGTCTGTCTGTCTGTCTGTCTGTACCTCCAACTAGTGCCTAAACTATTTTACCGATTGAGCTGAAACTTGATATCTAGGGTTTTCATAGGGTTGCCCCGAGGGGTTTTTGGAATTGGATATCTACCCCTAAAATTAAGGGTAGTTTACAGAAGGGCAAAAAAAGAAAAAGTCGATTTTTTCAAAATCGGCTCTAACGATTTTGATTAAATTTCATTTATGAACATAAATAAATATTCCAAACAAAATGGCTACTCTCAATATTTCGGCAAAATCGTTTTATGGGCTCCGGTCTGATGCGTAAATAAACATTTTTTATAATAGCTCCGAAACTATTTGAGATATGAAATTACTTAGCACTACAAATATGTATATATATTTATAATACACATATTTTATTCGAAACATATTTTTATAAAATCAATACCTTTCAATATATACGCAATTATATATATATTTTTAACTTTTTGGGCATTAAAGCTTAAGTATTGCGACCGTAAGAAAAACTAACCTGAAATGTTGATGGATGTCGACGTCTCATGACCCCCCGAACCCTTAAAAATAGTCTTTGCAATGCCGTCTGTCTGTGTGTCTATTAAAACTTAAAATTAAGGGTAGTTTACTGAAGGGCAAAAAGAGAAAAAGTCGATTTTCTCAAAATCGGCTCTAACGATTTTGATTAAATTTCATTTATGAAAATAAATAAATATTCCAAATAAAATGGCTACTCTCAATATTTCGGCAAAATCGTTTTAAGGGTTCCGGTCTGTTGCGTAAATTAACATTTTTTATAATAGCTTCGAAACTATTTGATATATGAAATTACTTAGCATTACAAATATGTATATATATTTATAATACAGATATTTTATCCGAAACATATTTTTATAAAATCAATAACTTTCAATATATACGCAATTATATGAATTTTTTTAACTTTTTGGACATTAAAGTTTAAGTATTGCGACCGTAAAAAAAAAAACTAACCTGAAATGTTGATGGATGTCGACGTCTCATGACCCCCCGAACCCTAAAAAATAGTCTTTGCAATGCCGTCTCTCTGTGTGTCTATAAAAACTTAAAATTAAGGGTAGTTTACTGAAGGACGAAAAGAGTAAAATTTGGTTTTCTCAAAATCTGCTTAATCGATTTTGATTAAATTCGTATCTAGGCGTTGATTAAGATTATAAATAAACTGGCTATTTTCATTTTCCTATGAAAATGATTTTTAGGGTACATTACAGAAGCGTTAATTTCCGTATCTCCACAACTATTGGAGAAACTAAACAACTTATCATTGCAAAATTGTAGGACTATTAGAAATAAAAAACTTTTATTTGACATATATTTTTATAAAAACAGCAGTTGCTGAGATATTTGCAAATATATTAATACAATTTTGTGAGCTTTAGTTGTAAACATATACTACTTAATTCTTAACTCAATAATACTCCAATGCCATAGAGTAATTAATTAAAAATAAGTAAGTATCTAAAAAAAGTATGTTATTTTTCCTTAAATCTCTTAGGAGAAATGTTTGCATAGCAATGATCTATCTCCATTTTAGACTCAATAGTCAATATTTACATTTTTTATTAGTCAAAATGTATAAATGAATAATTAAATATCAATGCGATGACTTGAAGATCTGCAACACCTTTTAAAATGTTAAAATTTTAACCAGAAATCGAAATTTCAATACGAAGTGTTGACCCTTGTGGAAGACATTAAACTGTTTGAAATGTTCTTAGGTGGACAAAGATGCGCCTCTTTTCTCATTAATTATATATCATTGTATATTATTTTATGCGTGTTCTTATGTGGAGTGGTGATGATACAATGTACATTATTCCGTTCAGAAATCTTACGAGTTTATAGAAAGAGAGAGAAAGTCTGTGCGGTGCACCGTACCATTTATTTTAAACTTTATTAGCGTTGAGTTTGTTGGAGAACACGTTTGTCTAGATTTGTACTTTTTTACTTTCTCTCTATCTTACAGGTAGAGAAAGTATTGTGATCGTCAAAAAAATCGAACTCAAGATTTTGATGAATTTTGACGTTTCATTACTTCCTGAATCCGAAAAAGTGGTTTTTGAATTTCCGTCTGTCTGTCTGTCTGTCTGTCTGTACCTCCAACTAGTGCCTAAACTATTTTACCGATTGAGCTGAAACTTGATATCTAGGGTTTTCATAGGGTTGCCCCGAGGGGTTTTTGGAATTGGATATCTACCCCTAAAATTAAGGGTAGTTTACAGAAGGGCAAAAAAAGAAAAAGTCGATTTTTTCAAAATCGGCTCTAACGATTTTGATTAAATTTCATTTATGAACATAAATAAATATTCCAAACAAAATGGCTACTCTCAATATTTCGGCAAAATCGTTTTATGGGCTCAGGTCTGATGCGTAAATTAACATTTTTTATAATAGCTCCGAAACTATTTGAGATATGAAATTACTTAGCACTACAAATATGTATATATATTTATAATACACATATTTTATTCGAAACATATTTTTATAAAATCAATACCTTTCAATATATACGCAATTATATATATATTTTTAACTTTTTGGGCATTAAAGCTTAAGTATTGCGACCGTAAGAAAAACTAACCTGAAATGTTGATGGATGTCGACGTCTCATGACCCCCCGAACCCTTAAAAATAGTCTTTGCAATGCCGTCTGTCTGTGTGTCTATTAAAACTTAAAATTAAGGGTAGTTTACTGAAGGGCAAAAAGAGAAAAAGTCGATTTTCTCAAAATCGGCTCTAACGATTTTGATTAAATTTCATTTATGAAAATAAATAAATATTCCAAATAAAATGGCTACTCTCAATATTTCGGCAAAATCGTTTTAAGGGTTCCGGTCTGATGCGTAAATTAACATTTTTTATAATAGCTCCGAAACTATTTGATATATGAAATTACTTAGCATTACAAATATGTATATATATTTATAATACAGATATTTTATCCGAAACATATTTTTATAAAATCAATAACTTTCAATATATACGCAATTATATGAATTTTTTTAACTTTTTGGACATTAAAGTTTAAGTATTGCGACCGTAAAAAAAAAAACTAACCTGAAATGTTGATGGATGTCGACGTCTCATGACCCCCCGAACCCTAAAAAATAGTCTTTGCAATGCCGTCTCTCTGTGTGTCTATAAAAACTTAAAATTAAGGGTAGTTTACTGAAGGACGAAAAGAGTAAAATTTGGTTTTCTCAAAATCTGCTTAATCGATTTTGATTAAATTCGTATCTAGGCGTTGATTAAGATAATAAATAAACTGGCTATTTTCATTTTCCTATGAAAATGATTTTTAGGGTACATTACAGAAGCGTTAATTTCCGTATCTCCACAACTATTGGAGAAACTAAACAACTTATCATTGCAAAATTGTAGGACTATTAGAAATAAAAAACTTTTATTTGACATATATTTTTATAAAAACAGCAGTTGCTGAGATATTTGCAAATATATTAATACAATTTTGTGAGCTTTAGTTGTAAACATATACTACTTAATTCTTAACTCAATAATACTCCAATGCCATAGAGTAATTAAATATAAGTAAGTATCTAAAAAAAGTATGTTATTTTTCCTTAAATCTCTTAGGAGAAATGTTTGCATAGCAATGATCTATCTCCATTTTAGACTCAATAGTCAATATTTACATTTTTTATTAGTCAAAATGTATAAATGAATAATTAAATATCAATGCGATGACTTGAAGATCTGCAACACCTTTTAAAATGTTAAAATTTTAACCAGAAATCGAAATTTCAATACGAAGTGTTGACCCTTGTGGAAGACATTAAACTGTTTGAAATGTTCTTAGGTGGACAAAGATGCGCCTCTTTTCTCATTAATTATATATCATTGTATATTATTTTATGCGTGTTCTTATGTGGAGTGGTGATGATACAATGTACATTATTCCGTTCAGAAATCTTACGAGTTTATAGAAAGAGAGAGAAAGTCTGTGCTGTGTGCCGTACCATTTATTCTTTACAGTGATGATGAGGTTGAAGTTTGAATCATGAATTGGGGATTTTGAAATGGTTCTATTCTTCTTAAAATACCTTAATTTTCTTTTTCTCTTAATGCGAATGCTGATAAACTTTATATAAACTCCAACATCCTACTCCTTTAGGGTAAATAAATGTTTAGCTTGGATGTGTATTATCAAGTGTAAAGAACAATATTGTAACCATTGTAAAACAATATTTCTGTGTTATTTTGGTTTTTAGAATTAAAAGGTGTGTCATTAAATTATATGTAGCTTGTAGCGTCCTCAGACGAGGAGGCCACAAAATAATACAAGGAAAATACAAAAGGGTAAATAACAACAACAAGAGTGAGTGCACATGAGTTCAAGACTAGAAATGTTCCGTAGAGAAACATTACGCGTCTAATCTCGCCACTCCCACCTGTTACTGAGAGTATCAAAATATATGGGAGTCGTCTATCACTAGAGAGCCTTAAAATGCGTCACCCTTCCTAACCACTGAAAAATATTAGATAAATTACATTAAACAACCAAAAACCTAGGACATGTAATGGTATATAATAGTTAAAAATAAAAAATTAGTCATGTTGAACCAATATTTATTTTGGATAGTACAATCCGAAGTTTAACAATTCAAATAAGTACTAATTATTGTTGTTATAACAATTATATGTACATTATGTACAAGTGCTTTGGACTTTAACATTGAAAATTAACCCACTATAACGGGTCTGGGCAGAAATGATATTCTGCCAACAATAAAGTTACAATTAGAGTAATATTTTCTTTACAAGTAAACAAAAAATGTACGGTTTTATATATATATAATAAAATAATAGTAAATATGGACAATACAATCGGTCTAAAAATTATTTACCCTATCAATCCTGATTTGGTTCAATCAGCGCTGGCGTGTTGTATTGCGACAACATTGACTCTCAAGTCTAAAAGGTAAATATTTCTCAAGATGAAAACATTAATAGGTTGCGAAATAACCCCAAGAAATCTAAGTATTATAACAACAAGACTATTTAATATAAACATAACAGTAAATGTCAATAGTTCCCCTAACATAACAATTTGTATAAATTATAAATCGTGACTACGCCCATTTCGCCCTGGCGCGTTGTAAAAAGACAACATAGGCTTATAAGTCCAATACCACAATATGAAGCAATAATTAATTTAGAGTTCCACCGTAATTAATACAAATAAATCATTACACCTCAACCGGTGACAAGACGCCATTACAAGTTAATTGCCAGACTTCTATTTAAATTTTATTTTTTAAGATAACAAAAAAAATTAAGCCAAAAAGGAATTTTGAAATAATAAAAAAATATATAAAAAAAAGATGTTAAATTAGCCGAGATAGAATTTGGGTTCTTACATTTTCAAACGCAGGAAGCCGAAGCTTGTACTAGTCCTAATCCAGCTCTGTCCCAATTGTGAGGTTCATTGGGTCAGACACAAATATATATACAGAAACAACAAAGAGGAGGGGCATGATGGGTAAGCAAGAGGGGAAAGATTCTGGAATATCAAAGGAACAATGTTATGCGCATTTCTACGTGCCTCGGGAAGACCGGTGGTTCTTTCTGGCACAATCTAGAAGAGAATAACTATAACTGTGCATGTCCAGCCCACATGTGGGGTTCGCTAAATCGCCGTTCAATTCGCTCTGCCAGTGTACATTTTCTCTCGGGTGAAGGAAGGTGTGCATAGCAGAAGTTACGTCGCTCTTCCACGTTGCCTCCAATCACGGACAAATGGGGTAAGGTTCAACCATTGATATAGCAGTTGTGTATTTTATTGACCATCCGATGCTACAAGCTTATGAACCAGTAATTTATTGATAATATGGTAAAATATAATATACGTTTATATACGAGTACAAGATCAAAAAATATATAGCCATTTACAGAAAGAGTGATGGATAGAAATATAATTTTTTTATTTATGTACTATTTAACCTTTAAAGTAACCACACTACCTTGATAGATTTCATTATGATATTTTCTTATAAATAGTAGGTAAAAAAAATTAAGATCATGAAAATACATAATAAAATGCAAACGAATGCATTAAAATAACAAAATATGTACATAAATAGGCATTATAATGTAAAAATAGGGAAACCAATAATCAATATAGCCCATTCTTATTTATTATTATTTTTTGGTATATTATGTTTTATATAAATATACATTAATTGTTATTTCAGTTAAATATAAAATATTTCTCAAGCTTTTTATGTGTAGATTAAGCTATGCTATCTTACTAAATGTTTTAATATTGCAAAAAGATTCTTTCAAATTTCCATTTATCATAAATTCATCGAGCAAAACTTTATACAAACTGGCCCAACTGATCTAAGCTAGACTTCAAAGAGGGATGTAGGATAGCTGAAATACTTAGCATCACTTCCAGGTAGAGCTTCACTGCAATACTCCAAGAGGTTTGTTGATGATGTTTATGAGAACAAAGATGGAGTCTTGCTTCAGCAATTATTTAATTATTGTCATAACGGTTACGGCTTCCACAGTAATCCAACCCCTCAGTTTTAAGTTTGTTATCTCTCAAGGAAGTATCCCAGATTCCACTTACTAAATAATTCACTTTAAAACAATTTATCATTAGTCTTTTAAATTTATTTCAACATACTACAATGGCACTCTGATCACTACAATGTAAATAAATGATTATAAATTATGGGTACAGGGGAAATAGGAGGAAACTCACAATAAACACATTTTCGAGGACAACAACTTTTATATCTCTAGTCTCGTAATGGCCCCAGAAAATACCTAATATCTCATTTTCATGAACAGCTTTCAACCGCTGTCTGGGTCTACTTGGAATATAACCTTCTTCACCGCTTCTTTCCTCCTACTACCTCCTTCTCTCCACCTCGGCCCAGTACCTTCCTTTCTCCTCAATACTCCTCCCTACTCTTTTCAGCCATCTTTCCCTTGGTCTTTCTCTCGGCCTCCTACCCTCCAACCTCCATATATATCATCTTCCTGATCATCCTTTTCCTCTCCATTCTCCTCACATGTCCATACCCCCTTAGTCATACCTTCTCTATCCTGTCCTGGATTGGCTCTTCTTTTACAATTCCTCTTACTTTCTCATTTCTCATCCTGTCAAATTTTGTAACACCGAGCCTGCTACTCGGAAATCTCATTTCACTCTTCTGCATTCTACTCTTATCTTGTTCCTTCATTAACCACGTTTCTTCAGCGTACGTCAATATTGGTAAGTAATAGTCACATGTTTGGCATGTCCCTGTTCCAAACCAGACTTCTCACATTTCTGAAAAATTCATTTGCTTGCCTTCCTCTCTCTATTACTTTTTTTATGTTCCTTTCACTCTCCTCTACAATTCCCCCTCCCCTTTTTTTTTACATCCATTACCGTTTCCGAACTGTGGCTTGGGTCAGTTTTTCATTAAATCCATATATTTTCAACTAGTAGCTTGCTAGGCCTGTCATAACTTCAAGTGCCTTATAATCTAGCTTAAAGACTAAGTCAGGCAGAATGTCCAATCCCCAGCCATCAATTCATCAATGTGAAGGGATAAACCTATATTTTAATCAATGATCAATTTTCGGCTATGCCAGGAATCAAACCCGAGACCCTAGCACCATAAGCAGACACGCTACCGACTTAGCTAAGGTGTCGGATTTCTCTACAATACTGCAAATATATGTATTTAATATTCATTTTAAATTATAAAGTCCTCTTTTAACCACAATCTAAAGAGTACTTTAGAAAGTTATCATGGCTGTTTTAACAGACACATGCTCGATTTGAACTAAGATCCTATATATTATTTCTGTTGTCAACATCCCTTTTTCTCAACTAATACAATGCCTACAGCGATGAATAAGGTATCAGTGGATAGGATTTTTTTACCGACTTCTGACATAGCATACTCAGTTTACGTTAAAACACATTGTTTGTTTAAAATTTAAGTTAAAAGAAAAATCTATTAATATTTTTGTATCAATTACCAAAAATAAACTATCTTTGCTATTTTATGTATACACTTCGCTGAGTATCTGATTTCAACAACCCAACAAAAAATAAATCATTTTTTTTTTTGGGGGGGGGGGAAGGGATAGTTTTAATGTGCGAAAATTTCACAAGGGTGGTTATACTTTCTTTCTATTACCTCTGTACCCTTCAAATTGATACTCACACCTGACCAACAACTATATTACAAAAGACACAACTATTGAATGAACTTACACTACTGTGTTCCAGAAAAATGTATTGGTTACCAGTCTTTGATATCTGAGCCTGTCAGACCATAGACTCTAGGAGTGGTTCCAACCTGATACAAACATCCTCATGGAATAGACGGCTGTCATTTACGAATGGCAGGTGGGTTATTGGAAGAAAGACATCCTAGGCAGCAAGTGAGGTGTCCGGGTTGCTCTCGGGTGAGATGCAAAGGAATACCTCTTGTCTGTTAGGTGCTAGTAGAAGATTAAATGCAAGAACCGACCTGCTGGACTCACTAATTGTTGGCATTCGAGGAATTTCCAAAATATCTACCAAGAATTTAGCACAATAAAAATAAAAAGAATAAAAGAGAAGGCGTTTTAGTTAAACTCTCATTTATACAATAGTCACTAAGATATGAAACACTTCTTCCTATAGATATTTTAATCCTAACTATTATAAATGCGAATGTGTTTGTTTGTTTGTTTGTTTGTTTGTTACGCTTTCACGCCTAAACAACTCTACCGATCATCATGAAATTTCGCATACACGTTGTCATGGGTACAGAAAAGGACATAGGGTACCTTTCATCCAGAAAAAATGCGAATGTGAGTTTGTTTGTTTGTTTGTTTGTTATTGTTTGTTACGTTTTCACGCCTAAGCTAATCGACCGATCATCATGAAATTTCGCATACACGTTATCATGGGTACAGAAAAGGATATAGGGTACCTTTCATCTAGAAAAAATGCAAATGTGAGTGTGTTTGTTTGTTTGTTTGTTTGTTATTGTTTGTTACGTTTTTACGCCTAAGCTACTCGACCGATCATCATGAAATTTCGCATACACGTTGTCATGGGTACAGAAAAGGATATAGGGTACCTTTCATCCAGAAAAATTGCAAATGTGAGTGTGTTTGTTTGTTTGTTTGTTTGTTTGTTATTGTTTGTTACGCTTTCACGCCTAAACTACTCGACCGATCATCATGAAATTTCGCATACTCGTTGTCATGTGTATAGAAAAGGACATAGGGTACCTTTCATCCAGAAAAAAATGCAAATGTGAGTGTGTTTGTTTGTTTGTTTGTTTGTTTGTTATTGTTTGTTACGCTTTCACGCCTAAACTACTCGACCGATCATCATGAAATTTCGCATACACGTTGTCATGGGTACAGAAAAGGACATAGGGTACCTTTCATCTAGAAAAAATGTTTATGTGAGTTGGTTTGTTTGTTTGTTTGTTTGTTATTGTTTGTTACGCTTTCACGCCTAAACTACTCGAACGATCATCATGAAATTTCGCATACACGTTGTCATGGGTACAGAAAAGGACATAGGGTACCTTTCATCCAGAAAAATGTGAATGTGAATTTGTTTGTTTATTTGTTTGTTATTGTTTGTTAAGCTTTCATGCCTAAACTACTCGACCGATCATTATGAATTATGATATGAATAAATTAATTGCAATATGATGCCTGGAGTACAGAAAAAGGGACCTGCGGTATCCCAGAAGAAAATCTGATATCCCAAATAAAAATCTGTTCCGAGTTATTTTAGCCATATCTATCTTAAAATGATTAAAAATGATTATATTCAGCTAATTAAGCTCTGTCTGTTCACCCCGTTATGGTAAATGACAAAATTGTCGTAAGAAGTTTGGTATTATTCATTTCAGCAAAAATAGCTCTCAAGGTATGATGCTACGACAATGTAAACTTTTAGTGTGGGACGAAAGTACGATGTCCCACAAAAAAGCTATAGAGGCATTAAACCAAAATCTTCAGGACTTGCGAGAGAGGACGAATGGTAGTTTTACTGGCTGGTGACTTCCGACAAACTCTACCGGTGATCCAGAGGGGCACACATGCAGATGAAAATTGGCGATGGACGTTTTGACTCGGATGCTGAAGGCTGTATTTTACTTACAGGGGAATCCTGTAATTTGGTGGAAAATGATGTGGAGCTCATTGCTAAAGTTTACCCAGACTTACAACTAAATTTAAATTGTGATCATTGGTTGTGTGCAAGAGCAATTCTTGCACCAAAATATGAAATCGTTAACAAAATCAACACTGACATTTTGAAAGAGGTGCAGGGAGAAATAAAGGAGTATTTGTCAATAGATACAATCATAGACACAGAACAGAGCACTTCGTATCCCGCTGAGTTTTTTAATTCTCTGGAGCTATCGGGTGTACCCTTGCATAAACTACAATTGAAATTAGGTGTACCAGTTATGCTTATGCGAAATTTAGATTCACCCCGTTTATGTAATGGGACGAGGCTTCAATTACACAATTAGGGCAAAATATAATCTGTGCCACCATTTTAACAGGTGTGGGAAAAGGGGAAAGTGTAATCATACCTCGAATCCCAATAATCCCCAATGACCTACCATTTCAATTCAAAAGACTCCAATTTCCAATCAAACTTAGTTTTGCTATTACTATTAACAAAGCGCAAGGGCAAACATTGCAGGTAGCAAAGGTGCATTTGGAAATGCCATGTTTTTCCCATGGCCAGCTATATGTAGCCTGTTCGCGAGTGTCCAAAGCCCAGAATTTGTATGTATTTGTGCCAAATGGAAGGACATACAACATAGTATATAGGAGCGTCCTAAAATAATGATTTATTCTGTGCCCATGATTGCAACGGTCAAGAACAAGCGGAGTAAATAAGGGATTTTAATTAACTGTAAGTAAAATTTAAGATGGAGTAGGATCTTCCAATTCGTGGGAAGGCATAACCTATGACTCTACTGACACACACTCCGCTACTTCTTTTCTACTCCTACACTTAATCCTGATTTATATTGTGTAGTTTGTTTTTTCTTTATCTCTACCTCTATAGACTAACAACCTCAATATGTTCATCGTTTTTATTGTCATATTCCCTGTGTTAATCGACAACCTGAATTTATTGATAAAATCTACATTAACGCGAGCGAAGCCGCGGGCAAAAGCTAGTATATCCATAAATTAAATCTTAAGAATGAGAAAGTTGAACTTTAAATCAATGAAAAACTATATTACTGGAAAAAGAATGCGAAAATCTAATTAATTAATAATATCTGTGTATATTTTATTTTTTGGTGAATATAGTTTGCGTTCACAGATAATTATATTCTTGTGAATCAGACATAGATTAAACTAATCATAAAGACTTTAGTAAAATTCTCTATCTCTGGATAAACTATTACACAATTCATTATTTTTGTTAAGCGTGCTCATAAAAATGGAATTATTTATCTTAATATTAGTAACTTTTTCAATTACTATTACAGATCAAAATTTATCCAACATTATAAATTATGTAAACTTCACATCAACAAATTAATATTATACTTTTAACTGTGCTTTCAATTTGTCTCAAATTTTTTCTGCCAGGCTATATAAACTTATATCGGATCTTGAGAAATAACTTTCAATAAATTTTAGTCGTCCTTAAAATAACCTTACTAGAAAAATACATACAAATATAGTTTAAAGAGGCAATTTCGTCGTTTGAAAATGAACAGCCAAGTCTTGAACGAGAAATAAACAACAAACCCACCCCCAAACCAGTTCTCTTCCTATTCCAACGATATTTTCAATTCCAGTCAGGAAACCAAAGTAGCAAGTCTTGAATACAAAACACAAATAAAACTTAAACCTGTATGAATGGCTTCTTTAGTTTTTTTTTGCTCCGCCTTTCTATACTTTTGTTTCTTTTATGTATTTTTTTATATCCCTCTTATTGTTTAGAATATTTTCTATTCTTAGTGTTTTTCCTTGGTTTCAAATAAATTACAAAATATTTTGTATCGTGTTAATATTATTGGAGAATATAATCAAAATTTATTTTTCTTTACCTTCGATTTTTATGGGTTTTTAAAAAGGACTATTAATGCCATGTGTGCTATCTTTTTTAGAACATTACTAACCGTATATAAAAAGGCTATAAAAAAAACTAGCACCAAATAAATCAAAATATATAATACTTCACGGAACAAGTGGTATCGTGAGTAAAAAGAACCCTTGACACATAACTAAATATAAATATAAAACTATCCCATTTATAATCAACTCCCCCAAAATCTTTTCCCTTTATCCGCCATTGTGAAGATCTATTAAAAACTACGCACTATATGTTCTGCGAAGCAGACACCTCACTAAATACCCAACTTTAATTAATATTTAACGAGTAAATCAGTAACCAATAATAGTAGTAAAACCCTTAAAAACGAGACAAATTGCACTTAAGTTTGAGACCTTCAAAAGAATTATGGAAATGCCTACCAAAATACCCTTTTCTTAACCGTGTCCTACTATCAGCATACTGTGGGACGATGAATTAAAATAAACTATTAAGAAAAGAACTAGGAGTATAATTTAGAGTTTGGGAACAAGACATAATCGAACGATGTTTCAAATAATTTACACATATTTGTAACAAAATAAGAACACTTCTGGATATATATTTATATACATAGTCACTATTATTAGAATATGTTGTCCCTCCATACCTAGAGACATCTGAGCTATATACAGGCTAAAACTTAAAATATT
This sequence comes from Timema podura, assembly GCA_033556935.1. Lineage (NCBI taxonomy): Eukaryota > Metazoa > Arthropoda > Insecta > Phasmatodea > Timematidae > Timema > Timema podura. The sequence continues at coordinate 21,168,309 of JAVRXN010000006.1, forward strand.
ATTTACAACGATGAAATTAAAAAACATAGCCTCATAGTATCCATTTATTTATAAAATAATTTATTTTATTATATGTTTGATTTTAAAATAGGCATAACATAAATAAATGTATTGTTCCTTAATACTATGGCTAGTCTGTATTTTGTTAGTGTCAAGATGGATTTATTTTGGATTAATTCGGAAAATATATGTCGAAATTTTGAGGTGAAGGTAAACTTGGATATTTGTAAATTAAATTGAAATAAACTCATTCATTTGAATATATTTTTGAAAAAAATCCAGTAAAAAAAATAATCCCAATTTACTTTATATTTGTAGGTTTGGTGGGCTATTGTTGGAAGATGAAACATATTTCTAGTCGAAGAAGAAACTCGCGAATAACTTTGGTTTACTCATATTCCATGGGGTGTCGAAAACAATATTATTTTTAAATTGGCTGGCATCACCCGCCCAGAGAAACTTCCCCCATTTCCAATCTTACAACAATCATACTTTTTCTTACTTTGTTTTGTATTCTCTCTCTCTCTCTTTTCTCTAGAAGGCAAGAAAGAATTCAAAAATTGACATTCCCTACGGTGGAACGAGGACAGATGAGATTATTTGTTTGTATAAAGTTAATCTTTTAAATTTCATTACAACTCTTAATATATTATTTCCATTTAATTAAAAACCATATAATATATATTTGACTTGGTTTTAACTCACCACCACTATAAAACGAAACTACTATTTGTTTTTGCCAGACTGATACTCGGAAAGTAAATAGGCAAAGTTGGCACACTTGAATAATCTAGCAGCCTTCTTTTGTTACCTAGATCTCTATGCGATTGTCCATCAAGACGGTGAATTGTTTCTTTTAAGGGAAAAGAATGTCTGAACTGGATAGAAGTGTACAAGACCCAGGTTCCGTTAACAAATAACTATTATCCGTAGATGTCGTTATTAACAGATTTAGTCAGTTGTAGTCTTCAATGTGGCTTAGGGAAGAAATTTGACATATGTTTTACTACAAATATATCTATTAAAATAAATATACTAGACATTTAATTAAAATGACAGAGGTAAAAACTTTATAATACCTTACTTAAATTTTTTTTCCACAACACCGGTTGTTAAGATATACTAGAAGCAAAAAGTATGTTTATTACATAGGTTTAAGCAAGCTTATTCTTGTCATAAGGCTGAAAAGTGTAAATGGAATAAAATTCACCCGCATTAGTGTGGTGGTAGGGTAGTAAAAGCACCGAGATTAATACAATTTGGTAAGGCCCTATAGTAAATAGAACATATAATCAAACATTGCTCCCCATATCACTGAAAGTTCAGGGTAATTTGAGATCCAACCAATAAACCACACGACAATATAATATTCATAATTATTTACTTCAATAATATGTCCAAAACCGCACGATAAATATAAATAAATGAAATGGAAACATAATATATTATTATGGTTTTAAAAGCCCTTTTAAAACAAAATGTTATATTTAACACTCAAAAACTAAACAATTTAAATAGTACTACAATATTAAAGAAATAGAAATAAAGTATTTACTTAGATAAACGAAAATAAAGTAAGATGAATAATATATAAGATGCACACTTTATCATTATTGTATCTGGTCTAGTTTAATTCAGTGGGTAATACTATCGAATAATTCTATAGAAGGGGACAAAATAGACATTCAAATGTTTAAAAATTGAAGGATTGGAAAGTATTTAAATTAATATGTAGTGCTGCTGACCAATATTTATCCTTACGGTTTCAATTCTATTCCTTGTCATTCATACAAAATAGTCTCTATCGTAAAAACGATTATGGGAAAAAGTTATCTCCTTCTCCTGTGCTGACCTATATTCATTCTTAATGTTTATTAATTTTTTTCAACTTAAATCTACAATTTGGGTAGGCTAAGGGTGATTTTACCTAAATGGTTTTTAACTCTCCTTCCACGCAAATGAGTGTATACGTGCTCTAAATTCAATATTGATCAACCATAACACATTAGAGTAAATATTACATATGCGTAAAACCTGAACATATAGTAAGACGCGAATTTAATGTAATAATAAATAAATAAAATCAAATGGCGCAATCGTCAAAGAATATTTACAAACTGAGTAATTTAGAATAAAATGCATTGACAAACGGGATTGGCTTAAAAATGCCAGAAATTATGTTTAGGAGTACTTGACACGATCAATATGCCAATTTGAGCCAACTAGTCTCACTTGTGTTCATGCGGTCTTAGGGGAAAAAATTAGACTTATAATTGATTGCGAGTGACAGAGAGGTCTAGGTTCAAATGTGATCAAGTGTGGAGTGATTTTACAAATTTGATCTATATTAGTAGGTTTTATCATATTCGCTTGAATCAAGGCTAGTGCAATTTTATTAAAAATAACATTTATTTAGCACATTGTGTTACTACCCGGTATTCATGCCTAGAAACCTTAACTACCATGGTGTTGTAAGAAATAATTTACTAAATAATGGTTAACTAATTGATTATGACCTACAAACTAAGTTAATGAAGTAAGCACTGACGCGATACCAAATCCACTCCGAAATAAACTACTCCCTGTGACCTTCATTGATGGTTACGTGGGCTAGGGTGTCATCTTTGTATAATATAGCTTGCCATTGAAGGTGAGCTGAGTTCGAATCTTGCACTAAGGGTAGTGAGAGTGTTTTTTATATTTAAAATGTTCCTACCCTCCCTAAAGACAAATATATGTACATGTCTTCTAATATTAATACAAAGAAAACTCTATTGGTTAATAAGAAACGATGCGCTTATGTGTAATCCTCTCTAATTAAAGAAGAGGTCCCAATTTCTTAAGTGATATTTAATTTTATCATATCGAGAGAAATTATTGTGATCGTGAAAAAAAAAACAATTTCAAGATTATGACTAAATTTTAAATTTTAATGAGGATGAATCCAAAAGGGTTATTTTACAAATTTTTCCTTCCCCATGTCTGTCTGTCTGCCAGTATGTCTGTCCCTGACCACGGATACAAAACTATTTGATGGATTTTGTTCAAACATGATATCTAAAAACTATACGGTAATCAAAAAAAAAATCGTTTTCATTCTAGACCCTTAAATAAGGGTAGCTTACTGATGAGGAACTTATTTTGAAATCAGAATTTTTTGACAAAAGCTTAAACGATTTTTTTAGAAATTGGTATCGGGAGACTATTATGTATATATATATATATATATATAATAGTCTAAATTAATAGTAGTATAATGGTATCGGGAGACTATTATATATATATATAATAGTCTCCCGATTATAATATATATATATCAATAATAATATATCTAAATCTAAATTAAATAATGTAATTTAAGGGGAGTTCACTTTCCTAAAATAATTGAAAATTTGCATTTTTATTAAAACTACAATTAATTTTAAATTAAAAAAGGGATGCTGTAAATAGTTTTTATGATAACCAAGAAAAAAGTTTTTTTTTAATAATAAAGAGCTTTAGTTTAGCTTGCAAATTAATTTTTGAAGATTTTAATTTTGTTAAAAATATTTGAACAATTTAGTTTAAAATGTATATATAAAAGGTGATATTGTGATTAATAGGAGGATGAGATTGTTTTGTTTAGTAAAACTTAATCAAGGCTAATTTACTCAAAAACAAATATTCTAAACATTTTCTCTTGAACTATAATACACATATGAGAAAGTTTATACAAATGTGTTGTCGTAATTCTTTTTATTTTTTGCTTTGCATGAGATCAAACCCGTGACACAAGCGATTCTTGCTAGTCCTCATTAAGATTTCTAGAACCGTATTCCCTGAAAGAGGAGGAGGTGGGCTAATTTCTTGAGAGTGGTGTGTTTGTAATCTCATCCGAGCCAACCCTCTCTCGAGTCATCCTAATAATGGGCCATATAGGGGCAACCGGGGTGGACTGGGTGCCTGCTGGCGCTTAGCGCAACTTGATGACCGTCATTTGAATGTCACACGGCAGAGGATTCGTTGGCTGGTTGCCAGTGTTTCTATGCAATAATTGGTCGTATTAAGGAAGCTTTAGAGGGGTAAAGAAGGGAGGAAAGGATGCCATATAGGACAACTTGCTTTGCTCGTTGGGAGCTCCAGCCCCAAACCCCTCGGTGAGTTTTCTTTGTAAGTGGATGTAAACTAATATAATTCCAGCGTTGTTTTGAACGTAACAACTTAAAGTTACCGGTATTGTATTGTATTGTATTGTATTTTTCACACATTATTTTGGTTTCTTCATACTTATAGGTTAGATAGATTCATCAAATTATGAACGCTTATGGCAATTGGATGTGCCAATATAGCTGCCCATTTTTTATGATTCTGTTTGTCCATAAGTGTGTCAGAAAATTAAAAAATATGTAGAAAGTTTTCAAAATTTACCTAAAATCAAAAAATCTAGCTCTATCTAAGGTATAACCGATGGAGATATGACAAAAAGTAATAGAAGCAAACTTGTGAATCTCGCCAAATTGGTAGATGTTGGTGTAAATTCGTTTTTTGATAGGTATTATCGTTTAGCCACAAGAGCCCCCCAAAGAAAGGTTCGCACAGACTTTAAAGTTGCTCCACAATTATTTTTTTTGGGGGGGGGGTGAATTTAAAAAAAGAAAATTGGGAATTTTGCCTTTGGTTAAAGGCTATAACTATAAGTTTGCCAAATTTCAAGTTTCTAGCTGCACTGGAAGTGGGTAAACATTAATGTCATTGAGTGAGTGATGTGAGGTGAGTGAGTGAGTGAGTGAGTGAGTGAGTGAGTGAGTGAGTGAGTGAGTCACATGTGGCTTTATAGTTTTATAATAATACCTAGTAAAACGTCACCTCCTGTAGTGGGGTTGGTTGGAGGGTAGCCACCACAAATTAATATCATGGTTTGAATTAAGATGTTGAATATATGGGGCTGTAGTCTTATCATTTGTACATTTAAATAACAAATTATTAGCGGCGTCACCCACTTGAAGATTCACTTCATTTATCCTGAAAAATGGAAGCTAACCCTGATAGATTATACTATGATGCAGCTTATAATACAGAGCCATACGGTGATCGGTTGAGGTAAAACTGCTACCTTTCAGAAAAAATGGACTGCACATAAACTTACATGGTTGTATTTATTAAGAGATTGACAGTTATGAATCTTCTGAGCAACTAAAATAGTCATCAGTACTATTAGAATGTTGTGCTTTGAAAATGTGACTTCATTCGTCAAGGAATGTTTGTTCTAAATTTATAACCATTGAAATTTTTTTTATCAAGCTATCAATATAGGATTAAAATTTAAAACATTGATATATTTATGATTTGTAGGCTACAGAGGAATAGAAGGAAAAATTGATTTTATATCTACATGAGCTAGTTTGTTAGACTATCATGAGAGCTTAATAACGCATTTGATATTATGGCTAAAAAGAGGTATCTGTCGTATTTAAATTAATTTATAAAATGAAAATATTTAACAGAGTCCTTACAGGGTTTGAGATATAAAAGTTAATGTCCTTGAAAATGTGTGTAATAAAACTTTACCCTTTTTTTACCCAATGCCCCTAGTATTAAAACCACTCATTAAAAGGTGAGATATGCTCACAGTAAATGTCACGCATATATATCATCATTTGAATGTGTGCTATACGATGAAATAAATAAACACTTGATATTTAGCGCTGAACATATGTGCGTCTAAACGTATACTATCAGTTCGGAACGCTTTTCTCCTTAACTCTGATTCACGTCTTACTACCCGTCCTGGAAATCCACATAAAGGGATAGGATAGAGGAAAGTAGACATTAAAAGGAGATACACAGGCCTTCGGAAACTCAACTCCCAAACTGCACACATAATTTGCTTGAACCAAAATTAATTCAACATATTTATACACTTATATCCAACAAAATATGCTAATACCATTGAATTTTGTTCAAAGTTTCAGCGTACAGTGCTGGTAGAGCAAAGCTGTGCAAGCATGCCTGTACAACATTTTGCATAGGAGTTAGGCACGTGGCACTGCACACCTAGAAATCTTAGAGCACGGCACCAGAAAATAGCACAATTAATAATAAACAACACACCAGTCCAACTAGAAATAGGTATACGTTCTTAGGGTCATGATTAACTGTCCTACAGCACAGCAAGTGCTTGCTATAATTACATATGCAGTACGGGCGCCTTGATCCTATGCAACTTGATGTCCACGCATGCCTGCAAATCTTTGATCTCCCGGCGCTGTACGACGAAACTTTGTACATACTTTAATGATATTAACATAGTTTGCCAGATATAAGTGAATAGGGATTTTGTTCTACTTTTGGTTCAAACAAACTATATTTGCAATTTGGGTGTTGAGTTTCCGAACCACCTGTATACATATCCTAATAAAGGTGAAATGATAAATAACTCAGGGTAGAAACAAACTATTAGTTATCATTCAGAATTACAGCACTGACCTCCTCCTTATTGGAAAGCTAGACATAAAGAAACTAACCATGACCCCTAACGAGGTAGCTTAAGATAAAAATGGGATAAATATTAGATTTAAAAATCTATGAGGGTAGGCTTAGAATAATACAACATGAATTCATTTGAATTGGAGTGGGGATAGCTAATGTAGTTTTGATTCAATAATAGTAGTTTATTGGCAAAGGGTCAAGCAAAAAATCTAAACCACTTATTGAGCACTATTTAAAAAATAAATATGGTAGCCATATGGCTAAATTAATTTGAATCAATACTGGTAAGTTTTATTTATTATTATTATTATTTAGCACCGCGTCTTACTACCCGTTCGGGTTATACGCTTAAGTACTAATTACGCTAATGGATTAGGAATTGGGAAGGTTTAATTTAGAGGAAGTGAGCCCACATTTGCGTGGAAGGAGAGTGGAAAAACATTTAGGAAAAACCACCCCCAGTTCACCCGACCGAGATTCGAATCTCGATCTCCCCGTCCTCGGCAGTCGGGCTCAACACGACTAGCACGATAGCCAACTACGCCGCCGAGGCGGGTAATACTGGTAAGTTAAATCAGTTCCAACTGTCTATATTCACCTAACATAATAGGTATTTTTTTTAATCATAAATATTGTTTGATTGTATCAATGATTCGTGTGCAGTGTGAGTGAACAAATGTGGCATAAATATAATAAACATAACCGAAACAAATATTTAAAATACACATTTTAAGTGGATAGGTGCTTAGGAAGTTCCAATATTATTTATACTGATTTGTTAGGGAAAATAAGGTCGGGGTTTTGATCACAACCAATAATATTGATGGTTTTTTTAAAATGACCTTCCATTTTCTTTAATATGAAACTCTACTTAATTCAACACAATTCTAATACTATAAATATGTACAAGCAGCTAGAAAGGTGACAAAACAGATTAATTAAAATGTATACTAAAACCGTGGAATGCAAATTATTAAAAAATAAATGTTACGACACAACTGCATAGAATTTATCTTAATGTATATCAAGGCTTCAAACATTATTTCAATTATATCCTTTGAGTAAATAAACTTTTATTTTATTTTCTTCAAAAAACAAACATTTTAATTAATCACAATAATACATATCTATTAATAAATTTTAAACAAAATTGTTAAACATAATTCAAATTTTCAAAATAAGTTATTTATTAAACATCCTAAGACCTATTTGTTATTTGTAAAATTAAAAACGTATCTTATTTATCAAGAAAAGTTATCACATATTCTCATTTTAAATTCAATCTTGAAGGTCAATTACCAAAATATTAAATTTTATGTAATTTTTCTGCAAACAAACTAACTCTTATATTAACTTAATTTTGATAAACAAAGACAAATTATTATTGATGTATAAAATAGCCCCCGATATAAATTCTTAGCTAAATCGTTGAAACCATTTTAAAAATTTCCCGAAATTATAAAAAGACAATCATCAGTTAACAAATATTTAACCATCCAAAAAAAATGTGCACAAAGATTTATAAGACGAATACAAAATTAACTTAACATATTAATATTTTGTACTAAACCACTAAAGTTAATTTATTAAAATTAATATTCAAATTAAAATAACAGTCATCAGTAAGGTATCCGTAAACAAATTCTTCCCTAAAAAACAAGTGTACAGCAGTTTATGTCATTTTTTGTCCAACACCCCGCGTATATCCATTTTAAGCAAAATTATTTAAATATATTTTCAAAATAATTTAAATGATTAAAAATCACTAATAAGTAAACGACTCTTCATTTAAGTGTTATTCAAAACTAACGGTAGTGGATTAGTGGTTATGTCAAACACTCTCAAGATACCAATTTGAAACAAATAGTAAGAGCTATTTTCAAAGTAGTTCCAATTTAAAAAAAAAGACTAACCATCAACGAGATTCTATACAAAAGCCAATTATATAATTTTATTTACCATGTAAAACAAATCCTATTTACGGTTTCTAAAAAAAATATTTAGAGGCATTTCTAAACATTCAAAAAAATTATTCATCCGTAAGTTAACCTTAGTTGAAGGGCTTGAGTAAATAAAACCTTTGCTGTATTGCTCTATAACATCTAGATATCAAGTTTGAAAAAAATCCATCAAATCTTTTTCAAATCGTAGCCACGGACCGATTGACAAACATATAAACTTGGGGACAAATAGAATGGTAAGATCTAATTTTTTTTAGTTCATATTTACATACAAACTAAACAATTTCATAATCTTAGGATAGATTGATTTTTTTTCGTGATCACAATACTTTCTTTTGATTCGTGAAAGTAAAAAACTAGTTTCAAGCCAATTTTAACTTAAGACCTTTATGCATAAAACGACTATATAAATAAAACTCTCATTAAACTCCACCAAGTGCAAGACATTTTCCACTTTAATTCCCTTTTGGTCTCACTCGTAAAATACATTTTTAGCCGGGTTTCACTATAAATCCATTTCAATTAACTCCTTTCTTTGTTTGAAAGCTTACTTGAATGAACACAATTGAATACGTGGCTTTAAATTGAAAGTTTATTTCAGTTTAAACTGTAGTACAATAGGGCTCTGTCATAGATATATTAATTTAATCTTAATAAAATATTATATTTCGATAATTTTATTGGTGAAGAGGAAGTGCTGTTTAATTTGTATCTTCCTGAGCTCAATCATGTATTAATATGGTATTTTTATATATATTTTAGTACCCACATACTTTAGATTAAGTCATTAATATTTAATAATTTAAAATTAAGATTTACACTGGACTATTGTTATATAAATTGAGTCCTTACAATATATTAAAGTTCAAGATAAAATGTAATTCGTCAAATAGTTTTAGGTGACCTTAACACTAATATATAGACCTAATACCCCAAAAATATTTTTTAAATAAAATCAATTAGTTTAAAAGATTATCTTTACAAAAATGAAAAATAAATCCTACACTATTAAACAAGCCAACGATTTAAAAAAACAAAATTAAATTATTTTGATTCCAAGGCTTTTGTTGTCGTACCCTCTACATGTAATGGTGAGAACGTTGATTAAATGTATGGCTCATCTATTTCGTCTTCCTGGTAACAATAAAGTGAAATATCAAATTTGGGACTGGTATATAGAGGGTTATTCCCCTATATTATTAAAGATTCTACCTCCACTAAAATTCACAAGAATCTCCTATAAATGTTACCTTCTTCATTCCCTTCTTTATTAGTGTGGTCTAAGTGTGTATTGTTCTTTTGAGTAGAAAGATGGATAGCGAAGTATAAAATAGTACTTGCACCCTAAAAATAAGTTAACTCTTAAGTAAGACTTTCCCAAGAATGGGTAAAAAATATATAAGCTAAAATAACAAATAAGATGCTAGATATGAGTAGCGCTGAAAGGTAAAAGGCTCTTTGCATGCGATGCTCTTAGAAATAATGGAAAAAAAAAGGGAAACAATATAGAACCCGGCTATAAACTTAAACTCATCACAAAACTCTATTCACTCAAATAGAAAATGGAAATATAAACTTTATTTGTCATGGGGAGATTATGTTACGTGTATTCTTGCAATAAACATAACATTAATTGGATTTGTAAGATTCGAATCTCCAGGTACTAAACAAAGTCATCACGTGACCAGTGAACTATCAAAAACTAGATTCAAACTTTTAAGAATAAACATTCAATACTAACACAAAGGAATTTTAATATTTGTGTGTAAGTGTACCCATGGCGTATATAAGTATATTTACCCTAATAGAGTATAATTGAGGAAGATTATATCTATAAAATGTGTACCTGCTATTTACTCACAAGACATTGTTAGGGTAGTCAAAAATCGCAGATTACGGTGGGTAGGACATGCAGCAAGAGTGGGAGAATTTAGAACCTTCTTCAGGGTGCATACTGGCAAATAAATTTTGAAGAAACCATTGTGAAGACCCAAACGTAAATGGGAGATAACATTAGAACGGACCTGAAAGAGATAGGTATTAGTGAAGAAGACAGGATGGGATAGGGATATATGATTTTTTTTGTAAGTACCGACATTTTCTTTCTAGTTACTAGTGCCATTGAGTAACTTAGTAATTAAATATCTGCACCTGCTTGAAAAGGTGGCAAGAACATAATTATAGCCATCAACCAAAATTCAAACTATAAGTGAATATTAGTTACTTTGACCATTTTCCCTAAAATTCGGATTCGTTTAGTAATATAACTTTACACTAGCACCAATTAACTCGCTATAATCGATACTTTTAGTTTTTGTCATCCACTGTTATTTACCCTGTTCTAATTTGTTTATGCTCTAAAAGGCTCAATCTCTGATTATTCGGCCATGCCCAGAGTCTCCGTGGTACTAGGTTATGTAGGCCTTGTGTTTCTAAATTGGAATGTCGTGGTCCCAAAGGATGTGATTATATACATTCCCGGTGGGCTTGGTACTAAACCTACGTTTCGCGTAGCGTGAACAATTATTGAGAATGATCAATGGCATTGTAAATTAATTATGACCTTGCTTTTATAGCCCATTGGGTGCTTTAAAGGCTATCAATGGCTACATCCCAGAAATCGTGCTGTAACACTGGACACTCGACGTAGTAAATTCGTTTAATTTTTCCTAAAAACGCTATCCATTTTAATAAAACAAATAGTAAAGCTTACTTATTGTGACATTAACGTCATAATCATGCTTAGTTTTAAAAATTGACGACATTGCCTACTATGATAAATACATACACCATTTATTCCAAGAAATTTAATGAAAACTTCCTTATAAACAGTGTAAATCATACCACAGAAAGCCATGCATGCTTGTATTAGATTTTCAAAATGACCACTGTTCATATCAAAATTATTATTATTGCTATTATGTACACGCTGCAGTATGTTGGGATTGCCGATTGTATAAGCAGCGCGGGGGGTTCATCAATATCTATGAAATGATCAGCTTGAATCTTGCAATCTCAAGCATCCTCGTTGAAAGAGATTTAATGTAATTAGGTCATTTGACTCAGATCATACAAAACCCTCTAACTAGCAAAACCATTTACTTTGAAGCTTTTGTGTGGCCACTTTAAAGTAGCACCTATCTCACGAAATAAACATCCGAATATCTTCGTTATTTTAGATTTTTATCTTATTTTGTTACAAAGAATCACACTTTAGTTTTGTAATGAACTACCCAATAAAATATATATATTACATTCCCTAATAGTTGCATTGTATCTTTTAATGTCAAGCCTTTCTTACTCTCTGCATTATCTTAATAGCATAGGTATTCTAATACTATATTAAATTTAACGGGGGAAGTGTTTCAATTAAGCATACCTCAACTAGTTTAACAAGCTATTTGGGTAGCCCAAACTTATCCAAAATTTAATTTCGTTTCTCGTTAATAGATTATTAGCTTTTTTAGTTCTATTTATAATATTTATGAAGTCATATTTTATTTCCACATTTTTCCTAATATTTGCCGAGTAGTAAAAATCTTATACATTGCTGATAATTGTATTTCTTCGAAAGCCACACTGATGTGGTTGGTTACAAAATGAAATTCCCAGATCAAAATATATATATGTATTTTTTAAAAGGTGTTAACTAATAATCTCTATCTTATAATTCTATTTTTAGGAAAGGAAAGATTATAAGAATAGAAGTACATTTCTAGTAATTGAATTATTGACAAGCTAACTGGGTAAATTACTAAGGAATATATTGGAATATAATATTTATTCCAGCATTATAAGAATATTTTTTTCAATTATTTATCAGTACTTTTTTTAAACTATAAAATATTCTTCTCTCATTTCAATGCCTTTTAAATGTCTATAATTGGTATCACTCTGCAATAAACATGAGAGCCCAACAATATTCCTAATAATTTACCCAGTTAAATTGTCAATGAAATTTAGTCCATACTTTATTCTGTTATTCTAACCAGATTTTAACCAAGATTATATTTTTTCTACTGCTTCAATCCATAATTTTATTTAAAATAATAACTCTCCTTTTTCCTATAATTGATAAAATTTTGCTTAATTAGGTAATCAATAAAAATCATTTGTTGAACTTTGTAATAAATTATAGAAACAAAATAAACTCAATAATTCTTATAATTAGTGTAGCTTAGTTCACTATAATCCACAACCTTTCGGTTTTTACTTCAATTTAAGAAATTTACTTTATGTGTTAATGGATGAGGTTATTTTAAGACTTGATGAGTTAAGGCGCAAGAGCTTGTCTAAAGTTCACTAATATTTGGTAGAACTAAACTTTACCCTTAGTATTAAATTTAATTACAATTAAAAGTTTTGCTGTTTCCCCGAAGTAACGATATACTTAAATGTAAATTACAAAATAAACTAAACGTAATATAATCGTGGTATTAGCTTCGTATATTTCTTAAAGACCATGCTAAGTCTGTTTTCCTATTCTTGCTTCTTTCACACCTGACATATATGAGAGAATTGGGTTAATATAACCACTCTATGAGGTAACTTAAGATTATTTGTTTAAATTAAAGCATTTATTTATTTAATAATAGCTTTAATATAAATAAAGTTTGTGAAAATGGCTTGGAACGAGTTTCGGAAAAGATATTTTAATTTACATCTTGTTTTCTTAGTACCACATCTTACTACCCATTTGGGTTGTACACTTATGTACTAATTACGCTAAAGGGATTAGGGAGGCTAAATTTATAAGAAGTGATCCGCATTTTCATATAAGGCGAGGTAAAAACCACTCTCAGTACACCCAACAAAGATTCGAACCTTGATATCCCCGCCATCGGTGATCTATTCTATTGAGAGATTGGCGCGTTAGACCACACGGCCACCAGACTGTATAATTTACTTATTATTTGGTCAAAAATCTAAAGTATTAATGTTACTTTAGACAAATATTATTTTAACAAAAATAATTCCCAAACTACTGCAGTGGTGGTGTGTGGTTTAAGAAAGGTATGAAGCCAAGATATTTTTTTAAATTATTATATTTAATTTTAGCTTCCCATCATTAGTTTAGTTCTGAGCACCTTCTTGTTGAAAGTGAAAATCTAACTGCTTTAATAAATATATTAGTAATTTTGTCCTTAAAACCAGTAATTTTCATCCTTATGAAACAAAGAAATACCTCCTTTCATATTAAAACAATTTGCACTTGAATCTAAACTCTAAATGATTTATTTTTCTAATAAAAAAAATATTTTAGAGATGAATCTAAATAATGAATAGGTAAACCTAATATTCTCTAAGGATGTTAGTTCTCACGTTTGAAAACACAGATTTTGTTGTATAATTTCAAAATATTATATCTTATAAAATTTTAAGTTAAAAAATAATAAAATAAACTATTAATTTATATGTGAAATATAGGTTGATAATCGAATTTTAGTATTTTTAAAGGAAATGTTTATTTATTATTCAATATTTTAAGTAAATAAAATTTGAGGTAAGAATCCTATATGACTTTAAATTTATTGATTTAATCGTTATATAGTAGTAGTGTAAACATATTCACAATCATGACCATGGATTTTTACCTACACTATCGATTGATCGGTATAAAGAGAGGATGTTAGACTAATAAGCACGAATATCATTTTAACTAAACCATCTTATTTTATCTTAGACTTAAAATAATTTATTTAACAACACCTTAATTTTACTATCTACTAAACTGAATGTGGCTAGAAACCTTATTTCAGTTAGTATTTTTTTTTCTCTTCGGCTATGGGTACCGGATTCGTTCCCTGGCTGGAATATTTAAAGATTTTGTTTCCTGTTTCACAGTGATGAATTAACCAATGATGCGTGAAGGCTGGGTATATTCTAAATTTAATATGGTTTATAGGTAATGTGCTGGTATAATCGGTTGGATCAGATAGTACACCACTAAGTAACTCATATTATAACAACACAAAATGTAAATTAGAAAAAAATGCATAATGAAATTGTAAGTAATAGATAAAGATATTTTAACCTACATTTGATACAGAATGTCGTGTCTCTTAAGTTTGAGGTTGTTTAAATTCAAGGTATATAGTCATATATATATATATATATGTTTCATAAACTTGCCACCCACCTCGGTGGCGTAGTTGGCTAACGCGCTAGTCGTGTTGAGCCAGACCACCGAGGACGGGGAGATCAAGGTTTGAAACTCGGTCGGGTGAACTGGGGGTGGTTTTTCCTAAATGGTTTTCCACTCTCCCTCCACGCAAATGCGGGTTCACTTCCTCTAAATTCCACCCTCCCAATTCCTAATCCATTAGCGTAATTAGTACTTAAGCGTATAACCTGAACGGGTAGTAAGACGCGGTGCTAAATATTATTAATATTAATCTTAATCTTTTCTTATTTATTATATTTTTAATAATGGGATGAAATAAAGGTATAGTAATTATTATTTCTAGATACTATAGTTTTAATTTACTTTCTACCTTAAATGAGTAAATATTCCAAAAATATTCAAAATATTTGGGAGAAATATAGGATTTAAATGTGATTTTTATACAAATTATACAATAATTAATTATTTTTTAAATATTATAGCTTATCTACTCTAATAACCTAATATAATTTTCCTTAGATTTATATTATTATTTTATTATTATTTAGCACCGCGTCTTACTACCCGTTCAAGTTATACGCTTAAGTACTAATTACTCTAATGGATTAGGAATTGGGAGTTTGAATTAAGAGGAAGTGAACCCACATTTACGTGGAGGGAGAGTTGAAAACCATTTAGGAAAAACCACCCACAGTTCACTCAACCAAGATTCGAACCTTGATCTCCCCGTCCTCGACAGTCGAGCTCAACATGACTAGCGCGTTAGTCAACTGCTCCACCGAGGCGGGTCTTAGATTTATATATTATAAATAAAACTACTAGTTCTATTTGCATAAAGAATTCAAGAGGTGAATCACTATTTTTTTATGTTATTTGAAATAAAAAAGTGTGTTTCAAATTAATTTGTATTATTTTGAAATCAGTAAATTAAGTGTATTATAATATTTTCGCTCTTAAATATAAATGTTAGTACTTCTAATAACTAAACACCCTCTCATCCCTCCTTAGTAGAAGTAAGGTAGAATTTTCTCTATTTTCGAGGGTAGTAACAGATGTTACGGTTCACGGAAAGTTTCACCCCTTAACCAACCCTCCCCTTACCCCACACCATTCTTTGGAAGAAACAGCCGACCTATGTTCATTTCTACCCGCCTTGACTTGTGGGTAATAACCCGCTAGACAGCTTCGTATCAGCACCGTGCAGTCTTTCCTCAAGTATAACCTTCACTCTATACTAAACCAACCCCTAACCTCTCCCTCACTCTACAACCCCTTCCTTTTTTCATCCCTCTTACTAACTCTTATTAGTTCTTCTCTTAAGGGTAAAATCAATTTCATCATAAAAAGTTTTTGTAACAAATCCCACCAATAGAAGAGATCGAGAAAGAAAAAACGAAAGAAAAAGAACTTAAATAAGAATTTGTTTAGGAGTTGTTTCAAATAATAAGAAGTTAAACCCGGTAAACTTGAATTGCGGAACAACTTATCCGAGCTTGGTAATACCTTTACACGAACTGAGGACTAATTATTAATTTCATAATGACTTTGTTCAAAATGGAACATAATATAATATAATAATATTTAGCACCGCGTCTTATTACCCGTTCGGGTTATACGCTTAAGTACTAATTACAATAAGGGGTTAGGGATTGGGAAGGTTGAATTTAGAGGAAGTGAACCCGCATTTGCGTGGAGGGAGAGTGGAAAACCATTTAGGAAAAACCACCCTCAGTTCACCCGACCGATATTCGAACGTCGATCTCCCCGTCCTCGGCAGTCAAGCTCATCACGACTAGCGCGTTAGCTAACTACGCCACCGAGGCGGGTCAAGATGGAACATGAAGTTTAGGTTATGTTAAACTAGCTTAGGCTAGGTTAAATTAGGTTAGGTTAGGCTAGGCTATCTTAGGTTACGTTATACAAGGTTAGGTTAGGTAAAATTATGTTAGGTTAAGCTAGGCTATCTTAGGTTAAGTTAGACAAGGTTAGGTTAGGTTAAATTAGGTTAGGTTAGGCTATATTAGGTTTGGCTATAATAGGTTAGGTTAGACAAGGTTAGGTTAGGTTAGGTTAGGTTAAATTAGCCTAGCCTTTCTTAGGTTACGTTATACAAGGTTAAGTTAGGTTAAAATAGGTTAGGTTTTGTTTGGTTATGTTTGGTTAGGCTAGGCTAGGTAAGGTTACATTAATGATTAGGTGTTGAATGGGATTACAGGTTGTTCCGCAATTGGTGTGGACCAGCTGACAGGTACAATTTATTCAGAAATTTGAGTGGGCTCAAATTGAATGTCTACTGACAGGTATAACTTATTCCAAAATTTGAGTGCGCCCATTAAATCACATTTGTTTTAGTTGATTCTTCCCTTGATAGTGATTAAGTTTGTACGATTACGAGATTGGTATTTATAGAATTAATTATTGTATATTAACACCCAAACCAATGGTTGTAATATGCTGGGTTGCTGTCTAAGGAGAGGTATAGGTTAAAATATTGGGTCATTCGTGGCTTGGACTTTTTTCCTCATATTTATCGCTGTGATTTTTAAACCTCTATCCATGCTAATAAGACTACAATTCTTCTAATCACATTACTCAACCTTAACCCGTTAGTAAAATGTGATAATAGCCAGGGCCGGTAGAATAACGTGACTCTCTTCAATGGTCAAATGTTCTAAGGTGTCACACTAATGTCGGACTGGCCTGTTGATGACGGGTAAATCAAAGCATGAATTCTTTTCGTGTCAAATAAGGGCCGTTTTTATTCATTTCTTTCTTACTCCTAGTATTGTTATTATTATTATTTTATTATTATTATTATTATTATTATTATTATTATGTGTTCTGTATCACGACAGGTCTTTTCCTTTTGTCACTGAACTTAGACCACCAATGCGCCTTGTCCTCTGCCTCCTCCTTCAGCTCCCAGAATTTTCTTATTTCTTTCAAGTCATCTAGTATTTTAATCCTCCTTCTTCATAAGCTCTTCTTTCCCTCAACCTTTTCTTTCATGACGTCTTACAGAGGACAGTTCCTCTTAAGGATGTGTCCAATCCAGTTTATGGTTAAAAGAGGTATCTTTTGTATATTTTAGTTATTTTAAAATAAAAGTGTTTATTGGGGTTCTTGTAAGGTTTGAGTTATAAAAGTGTTTCCTGGGTTTATTGTGAGGTTTGAGGTATAAAAGTGTGTCTTGGGGTTATTATGAGGTTTGAGATATAAAAGTGTTTCCTGGGTTTTTGTGAGGTTTGAGGTAAAAAAGTGTGTCTCAGGGTTATTATGAGGTTTGAGATATAAAAGTGTTACCTGGGTTTATTGTGAGGTTTGAGATTTTAAAGTGTTTCCTGGGTTTATTGTGAGGTTTGATGTATAAAAGTGTTTTCTGGGGCTATTTTAAGGTTTGAGATAAAAAAAAAGTGTTTAGGAAACACTTGTGAGAATTGAGATATGAAAAATGTTTCCAGGGGCTCTTGTGAGGTTTGAAATATAATTTTTTTTTCCCTGGAAAAATGTGAATAATTTGCATTATCCTATCATTTTAACTCTCTTTAAGATGTATTTGTAGCTACTCTGATTACTTATCAAAGCACGTGTCTATTCCTCCCAGACACACAGAGTAATGTATTTTCTGCCGCCAGCATTTCGACCAATTAGTTGTTAATTAACACGTACGATTCAGGTAGGGGGACATATGAGCCGAGGGATAAAGCATCCAACGGGAATCTAATTATATCATTACTCGTTAAATCTCCTTTACCCCCTTTACCCTCCCCTATATTTCACATTCCCCCTTCCAACGACAGTCCTTTCCAAAAGATTGAAAGACACCCTCTCTACACTAGTCCTAAATCCCGCCCTGCCTATAACACCGGTAATTTAATTAGCACCCTTGCATCCATGCTTTGAATTAATTGTGAGAGCGTAATGACATTTATTTGATTTTACATTTGAATGATTATACGAAAAGGTTATTTATCTTTATTTAGATTAAAGGTACGGGTGATTATTTTAGATGAGTTAAATTGGTAAACAATTTATAAATGGGACTCTCGAATCCCCTAATCCCTTGAATCCTATGGTATTCTAGAGAATAGAAATTCTTAAAAATCTCAAAAAATTATCTAAAGTCCAATGACCTTTAGTTAAAATATTAATTTTAAACAATTGGTAATTGGAATAACTATAAAGACTTTTGTAGTTAATAAAACTACCAAATCACAAAAAAGGACAAAATAGTATTAATATAATTAACTTATAAAAAAGTATTCTCTTTGTTGTTTATATCGTAATAGACATAAGAAACAAAATATCGTTTGTAAGTTGCGCCAAGCCTTTAACAACTTTTTAAATTTTAGTTTAAAATACTTTAACTAAAATTGTACATTTTAAAGAATTCTAAGAATCTAATGTTAGGAATAAATAAATATAGATATAATAAAAATATAATTCTTAAATCATAGGATACTATTTTCTATAACATAAAAAGGCTTGATTGATAAAGCAGAGGCAAACAGAATTGTGAGCAAATTAAAAATATTATTACTCTTTCCTGCACATTGTCAATGTAGGATTCTGGCTAAAAGGATATTATAATAAGAAAATTACAAAAGTTGTTAAAATGATCATTTTGTAGATAGTATCAATACCTATTTGATAATAATAAAGATGTTATTTATATAATAATAATATTTTAATGTGGCTTGTGAGAGCTATGTGTGAATATAAAATGAACCCGCTTCGGTGGCTGCATGATCTGACGTGCTAATCTCTCAGTATATTAGACTACCGAGAGTGGGAAGTTTGAGGCTAAAATCTCAATTATGTGTAATGAGGCTAGTATTTATAAATTGTTTTCCATTGTCTCTCTCTATCTTTCTCTCCACGTAAATGAGGATACACTTTCTCTGTATATAACCTTTTTATTCCATGGAATTATTAGCGTAATTATTATATTAAAGTATAACCCTAACGGGTATTAAGACTTTGTGTTTAGGGGAAAAAAGTATATAAAACTACTTTTTTTCTCCTAACAGAATATCGACTACTGTACTATGATTCGAAGAATGGTTCTTGTTTTATTACATTTGAAATTTATAGTTTTATCTTTGGGTTAAAATTAGACCTTAAGGTAATGTAAAAGGGTGCATGAGTCAAGGCCATTGACAATAAAGTTTTTTTAATAAAAAACAACTTTAGACGCAATTACGTAAATATAGATACCGTGGAAAATTTGAGTCTGCTTTAAACATGATTTAATCTTAACGTTTCTTGAATGTTGGTCATGGGCAACGTGGAATTTTGTTGGGAACTTATTGTCTTCATTTTAAAGGTTTCTCGTCAAATTTAACTTAGATCAAGACCTATATTCAAGGAATTTTGAGATAACTATGTGAGTAAAATTAAACTTAGCATATCCATCTAGGCACCTAAGGCTTTATTCAGATAGTACAATTTGATAGGAATTTAAAATAAAAATATTGGTGGTGAAATTTTTCAAAACGTCAATCTTAGCTCAGAATGAATTCTGCTTTGTTTGGTAAACTTCCATTTTCAACTATCCTTATATGCAATATTCTGAGTGAATGAAATTCATAGGACTTGGCGGCCAATCAATCACAACACCACGGCTAATTTATCGCCGAGAGAAATTTTGGTTTATTTATCGAATAAATGCACGAGCATGAAGGAGCAAAGTTTCGTCATTCTCTTAGTATATTATTTGTCCTGTTACCAGAGGAATATTATTCCGGGGATTGAGCCACTGTTTCTCTTAAGGAATTTGGTTTTACCTGAATTACTACTAACTTAAATTTGAGTATATATTTCTAAGCTTTTCTCATACCTAAACCAAATAGTCTCTAGTATTCGGAGGTGAGCTGGTGGTCTAGGGTAAGGTGTCAGACTTCTGTGCTGAGGGTCCGGGGTTCAATCCTCGGTTCCAGCACAGATTTATCTGATTGCCAAACCCTTCCTTCACCTCTGACAAGACGTGTATTAATCACAACTAGTGAATGTGAGGAATGCCAGGCCTCTACCGTGGTTTGATTCCACGTTAAACTGTAGGTCCTCCATTTCATCTCACAATCACCCTACCATTGCACATTAGCGTAAGTGCGTATAACCCGAACGGGTAGTAAGACTCGGTGCTAATAATAATAATAATAATAATAATAATAATAATAATCTAGTATTCGGATAGCCCCGAAGAAGTAAAGAGGCATCCTTCATATAAAAATAATAAAAAAATATAATTGAATATTACAAGTGAATCATTTTGGCATGCTACAACCAACGTTAAACATATCTCAACACAACAAAGTTTTTAATCATCTAGAAGGAAAAGATAAATATTTCTAAACAGAAGCTCAGGAGGGTAGTAAATGAAATCTTGAAGAGGTTGAAAACTTAACAATGTTTTATTGAAGGGCTGTTTAATGTTGTTTGAGAAGAGGTGAAGTTCCCTGTTAGTTGTCTGGAGTGTATTTTGTGGCAGGTTGGCTATTAGCTACCGTAGAGGAAGTTTTAGTTAGACCTTAACCAAGTACGCGTGCGAATTCCGGCAACCACTTCCCTCACAAGTTGGAATGAATGATACAACCAGCGCCCTGAGTGAAATGAACTTTCTTAATGAATGATCATAATGAACTTTGAACGGATTGTTTTAAGAAATTCCTTTAAAATTCATATGTTTTAATGGATTAAACTGAGTGTTTTAAGAATTTTCATGATCACGACCCTAAACACATTATTTTCCCGGTCTGAAAACCAAGAGGGCCATTAAATAAATTTATATTTGTATACTATTTCGTGTAAAGGATTAAATTAACATTCATTGAATTAACATGAATAAACAAAATAGGATTAATTTCAACAATTTTTAATCAGACAAAATATAACACCATTTTTTTTTAAAATTGAAAGTGTGGTTTTGTTACAATGTTCTGTAAATGACCGAAAAATATTATATAATATCTAAAATGATGATGTTTCTTTTAAGAAGGAGATTTTTTTAGTTGTCATTTTGTATAAAATAACAACTAGATTGACTAAATCTTAGTAACGTTTTAACACAAGGCTCTTCAAATAGAAAGCTACACAACATTTTCTCGTAAGAATTTGAATCATTGCAAAATATGCTAAGTGACAAAAAACAGATGTTTTCAGTGAAAACCATAATATCAATTAGTAAAGTATTTAAAAATTAATATATTATAAAATTTAATCAAATTCTAAATTTTAATTTAAGGATAGCCAATTATTAAATATCCTTTACAAATATTTTTTATTTGAGATGAGTTAATGCTTTGTACGTAATCTTATAAATGTTTTGATTCAAATAAATAGCAGGCTTACTGCATTCATGGTAATTTAAACACTAGCAGATTAACTTCAATTGTATTCATCTTTCGTAACTCGCAATACAATTGACTGCAACTCTATAATGGGCCTCAACACGTAAAGGCTTAGGAAACGTTTCTAGGACATGTTATATATGTGAATTCACATGTTTCTGACAAATTGTTTTTGTGAAACAGACAATGGCTTTGAGTGTTCACTCAATCTTTCATATAAGATGGAATAGAGAAGTAAATATATAGGCTATCCAAAGTAGGAGTGGAAATAATTTACAGTAAATAAAAGTTAACAGAATAACTTTAATGTAGCATTAAGCCAAACTATATGATCGGCAAAACCATATATCTACTCTTTACGCACGCACATATCGTTTTATTATTATTATTATTATTTATATTAATTCATCATAAAAAGTGTATTTAATAATATTATGTTCTGGTTTTGAAAATAAACGTTTGGACGTTGATGAGTTAACAAGTGGTATTTATGCAATCGTGTTTGGCAAATTTAAACTTTATATTTTAACAACAATATTTTGTATGTCCAATGCCTAAGTTATTATAAACAATTTATTTATGTTATATCATTGTGTGGCCAGTTTATAAGATTATAAGACAGTGAGAATGATATTTTTTAGTTCACTATTCATGCAAATTGTTTATCTCATGTTACCAAAAACACGTAAGAAATACATGTTTTTATAAATTAATGTTTTTTTTAAACCACTCAACATATGCAGATGATCTGCTTATCTGACCCTGACGACAATTCAACAAAAGCAGGTTTTAGTATGAAAAAAAAAAAATATATCTAAACAATATCAACAAATAAAAATAAATTTTTTGAATACCAAGCACAAGCCTCCTTGAGCAGAAAATGTTGTTAATGAATTATTTTGGAGAGATGTCTAGTATTAACTATAAGGGATGCCACCTAACTTAAGATTGACATAAGTATGAATAAATTAAACTTATGAAAGTCCTACAGCCATCGGGCATATAAAATCCACATTAATAAAAAAAGTAAAAAAAGTAAACAGTAGTAAAATTTTATAAAACCATGTAACTTACAATATGTCACGAAAAACTAGGTAATAGAAAAGCAACAACGCAAAAGAATAGGAGGAGTGAAATGAAACTACTAAGATGACTGATTGGATATAGTTTATCAGGTCACAAAATAAATTAAGTTTCATGGTGAGAGATGAAGGCACAAAGTTCACTTGAAACAATTGATAGCTAAAAATACGAATCGCATAATCATTTATTAAGATTGGAACCCAACCGAAAAATATTTCTAATAATACATTTATATAAGCCTAAATAAGAAGATGACCACGGTGAGTCAGACTGCGCTGGAAGCAGTATATTCCTAGAAACATAACATGATAAACAAAGGCCTAGTCTTAGAAATATTTGATGATTATGATTATGATGAAAAAGCCAAATATACGTTTATCCTTATGGAAATATTACTAAAGCAATTTTGATAATATATTGATCGATAATAAAGTATTACTTCACAAGATATTTTAAGGATAGTAAAATCTCGCAGAAAAGATGAGCAGGACACATCATTTCGAATGAGGAATCTAGATCCATGTCCACGCTATGATTGGTATACCAAAGGGGAGAATACTATTGGGAAGACCCTTTTAGCAAATGGAAGGTATATATTAGAATTACGCCTCAGTGGCGTAGCTAGCTAACGTGCTGGTTTCGTGTTCAGCTATACTGCCAGGATGGATAATTGAGGTTAGAATCTCACTCGGGTATCTGGGGGGGTTCCTAATAGTTTTCAATCCCCTCCACTCAAATATGGGTCCACTCCCTTTATAATTAACCTTCCAATTCCTAATTCATTACGTAATTAGTACTTAGTGTATAACCTGAACGGGTAGTAAGACCGGTGTTAAATTATGATGAATAAAATAAATTAGAAGGATCTGAAAGATGTAGGTTTAATGAGGTGGACTGGATAGGGCTAAAAGAAATACTTTTGCAAATGTTGCATTTAACTTTCAGAGGTTTATGCTATAGAGTATGTAATATATTCATCATCATTATGAACATCTTCCAGCCAACGACTGGGTCTGTTTGGAACGTAAGCCTCTCCACCACCTCCTTTCCTCCACCTTGTTCAAGTCCTCTACTCTCTCCTCCAACCCTCCTCCTCACCTTTCAGCCATCTGTCCCTTGGTTTTCCTCTCCTCCTACCTCCCACCTCCATATCCAACATCCTCTGGATCATCCTTTCCTCTCCATTCCCTTTTTACATCGGCCATACCACCTTAGTCATGCCTTCTCTATCCTGTCTTGGACGGGTTCATCCTTTATCTATTTCTCTTCTCATTCTGTCAAATTTTGTATGTAATATAATATTACTAAAAAAATCTTAATTATTTCCTCCACGAAGGTTTTCATTAGTGAGTTTCAATCACTGTTTGCAATAAAAAATCTTCTGCTAGCAGTCAGTTACCAACAATCCTACGCTGCATGGCCTATATAAATGCACACTATTATCATACATTGACGGTAGATTTGTTTTTATTTTATTGTAGAAAGAGTGAGGAAGAGAGGATTGAATAAATTTGGTTTTATGTATATAATATTAAATTTAATTCATTGGTAAAACTTAATGTGCTCTTTATCAACCAATTTATTTGATCTGAACAGCATTTATAAAACTGCCTAAACTTAGGAGAAACACCAAAACCAGTACTCCAAAAGTTATTGTATCACTCTGAAAGGGTAAATTCCCATATTCCCCAATAATAGAAGGTTTGGCTATTCCAGGAATCGAACCCTTGATAGATGGTCCAAAAGGCCGATGCATTATCAACGCAGGTATTGAGATATATACCTATTGGATTTAAAAATATATTTTTTCACTCTGACGAGGGATGTAGGCTGCCTACACATATTGGCGAGGCGTATGAATAAATAACTATATTTTCAAGCTATTTATCGATGGCCATCAGTAAATATTGGCACTTGGACAGAGGCATAATTATTGTCTTGATTGGTTCATCAATGAGGAGTTAAAGACAATTCCAATTGGATATAATGAGGTAGTTTTTTAATATGGTTCCCCCTCAAAATTTACACATGCGTGGGCTTATTTCCTCTATTTTTTACACCCTTGATGAATGTGCTTTTATTCATCTACTAATTAGTATTTTGAAAAATTGTTTGGTATAGTTTCACGCTTTAAAATATATAATTACAATCAGGTTTGAGTGATATGGGAGGCTTGGTATAGTTATCCCTTTGATTAGTTATTAGTTAGTGGATACATTTTCTATGAGTTTATTGTATTTCTCTTATTCAAATATTAGCAAGTATTTTGATAGTTTTTGACGAATATTTTTATAGAAGGAGATGCCGAAGGTATAATACCAATAATGGAGTATATGAATCAAATAACAAGTGAAGTTGGTAAGTTAAAAAATGTATAAAAATTTAGCCCAGGTTTGGAAAAATGGAAGATTTGAAGCAAAATATTGCAAGATTAAAGCATTATTGATAATGTTCTGAAAATTGAAAAATGACACCTGGACACGGGAATCGAACCCGGGACCTCCCATTCCCGTGTCCAGGTGTCATTTTTCAATTTTCAGAATATGATATCTAGGTGGAGTAATCCCCACTAATAAGCATAAATAATAGCTCTGGCTATTAATTCTTATTATTGATAATGGTTTCCTAATTTATATCCATTAGAATATTTTTCTATATTGTATAATCCTTATTTCTAACAGATCATTTTACATTATGCGAGTGCTCCAAACGGTAATCTAGAAATGATCATAAAATAAAATACTATTTTTATGAGTCATATTCTTTACCCTCTAGTTTTTTTAAAATTTATTTCCAGCAGAATGTATCTTTATAAATTTATGAGCTGTTAAATTAGATTTGGGAAGGCTAATTTTTAATCTCCCTTTCTGTTCCTCGAACAAGAAGGATTCAATATCAAACCTCACCAAAGATCGAGTAAACTCCTTTTACTTTCAAAACTAACAAATCTTCTTGTGTTAACTTTCCAAACGACCTAAATCTTTGAATTTTTTTTCCCCGTCCCGTACAAAGTTATAGTCCCCGACTGCTTTATCAGCAGAAGACCAAAACCTCTGGCTTGCCTTCTGACTAAAAGGGGGGCTAGTCCCTTACTAGTCCCTTACTAGTCCCTGATTCCACCCCACGTCACACAACTCTTGTCACCTCCCTTGTGTTATTTCACGAGCCATTGAACATTGATTTTCTTCGACCTCACGCTGACCACAAATCTTTTACGGGATGAAGAGTGGAGTGGTGACTAGTAGTTTGAAAAGTGGTTTGGAAATTCCTCACCCCTCTTTAAAAAACAAACAAGTTTATAACTATATACAATGCAAACCACGAGCACTCAATATTGCAAGATTGATGATAATTTTCAATTCAGGAAAAAGTATATATTTCCACAATTTTTTTTCTCATCGATAGAAGAATTTTTACCGTTAAAAAAAGTCGAGCCTGAGTTTTGATAAATGTTGACTTTTCATGATACACTGAAACTGAAATGTGGCTTTCGCGATGCCATCTTGCTGTCTGTATATATGTCTATATCTTGGCCTAGAGCCTAAAAATCATACCAATTGGGCTAAAATACAGCATTTAGGTTTTTCATAGGGTCCTACTCAAGAAATTTTTATAAATATAAATCCAACTCTAACAAAGGGTAGTCTACTGAGGGGCGAAATGAGAGAAAATCGATCTTCTTTAAATCTGCTTTAACGATTTTTATTTTTCCCAGGTATTAAATAACATTAAAAACCATGTTTAATATTATCAATAATCTTGGTGATAGAGATGTTTGAATTGAACATGAAAGTTGCTTGTGCTACGTATTTTAAACAAATGTTCAATATTTTAACAATGAGCGTCAATACACTTTAGATTCCGTGTCTTAAGACCATGTGTCGTCTTTCCAAGTGTAGCGTGTCTTTCTCCAATACAAGCTGTAGCTTCCAAAATGCCTGCAATTAATTATGCTATTATATTCAGCCTTGTTTGGTAAACTTTTCTTCGTTTTCAACCATCCTCATAGGTAGGAATGTGAAAAAAAGTATCGATATTTTCCTTTTGAAACTAGTATTTTTTCTACTTGATACTTCTTTCTCGGTACTTTTACTGATATTAGTACCCCCAAACCGGTATCAGATTGGTATCGAAAGAAACGACATTTTTGATATCTTTACTCATTCTAGGATTAAACCCTTACCAGGGTGGACTGTGGAGGAAGAACAAATTACACTATTTCTCAACTCTAACTCATTTTCTCTGTGACAAACAAGAAGTAACTCTAGCACTCAATATATCTTAGCTAATAATAATTCATGGCTGGTTATTCATCTTTGTTTATCAATACAGTCTGATGCTTGACTGGGCGAGTGGCAACCAGTCAACTACCCCCACCCTTATCAATGAGCAAGGTCATCGTAAACTAAACAAAACAAGCTTTTGAGTAGCTCAATGAACACTTGTCAAATCAAGGGTGCTCCAAGCAGAAGAGGCAGAAAAGTTTATTTGCGTTTCGATATTGATACCTAATTCATCATTATCATAACTAGCCCCACGTCTTACTACCCGTTCGGGTTGTACGCACTTATGCTAATGTGTAATGGTATGTTGATTGTGAGATGAAATGGAGGACCTACAGTTTAACATGGGATCCGAACCACGGTGGAGGCCTGGCATTCCTCACATTCACAAGTTGTGATTAATACACGTCTTGTCAGAGGTGAAGGAAGGGTTTGGTAATCAGATAAATCTGTGCTGGGATCGAGGATTGAACCCCGGACCCCCAGCACAGAAGTCTGACACCTTACCCTAGACCACCAGGTCACCGATACCTACTTATATAGATACTTTTGCGTCGATACTAGTATGGTATCGATATTATTCTTCCGATACTTTTAATAAGTACAGTATCGATACTTTTCTTTCGATACCACATCCCTACTCATAGGCAATAATATGAGCGACTAGAATCCAGAAAACATGGCGGCCAATCAATCGGAACATCACGGTCAATCCATCCCTTAAATAAAGCTTGGTTTATGTATTTAGTAAATGAATGCGCATGATGTGGTGAAGCTCTATCATGCTGTTCTACCATGCTGCCAAAGGAATATTCTATAGAGTTACTGGAAATTCAGGTTGCAGCAATTTTGGTAATTTTGCGCCTTTTGGACGATCGTAAATGGTAAAGAGGACCAAATAAGTTATCGTCAGTGTCTAGTATTATTTAGGTAGTGTCAATGTCACATAGCACATATACATGACTAATTATTTCTGTTGTAATCCTGAGTCAGCCAACCAAACTCAAAACAAGACCGTAATAATATAACAAAGATGTTACTACTACCAGCTAAATTTGTATGAAGTTACACATCAGTGTTTTGGAACTAGCAAAACAATTGGAATAAAGGCTGTAATAAAATATAGTCTCTACAATTGAATAAACATAAATTATTGCTTTATCTAGAGCTTAAGTTAACTTCAACAGAAAAAAAAATACGCAACCGTTAAAAACATCGAGACTCTCACAAAAATAAAGAAAAAAAAATCTACGGGGTGTCCTCTGGGTGGTTTGAACCGGGCAAGGAACTATTTACACTGGGCTGTACCTTGAAACAATCTCCTTCTCCTCTCTACACCCACCTGCCAGACACTGCGGACCTCCACGGCTCGTCCAGGTTGATGTCCATGTCACAAGGTGGAAGTCGGGAAGCGGGTATTACCTCAATGAATGTTATGCCGCGATAAGAGGAGATTACAGTATGCAAAAAGAAAAAAAAAAACTTACCAAAAAATTATATATATATATTTTTTTCTTTAGCCAGGGACAATATTATCTAGGTTTAGGACCTAGATCTGTATTGTTAGGGACAAAAAAAAATAGAAAAATGTGGCCCTGCCTACCCTAAATCATAATTATACTCCTTATAATGTACTTGGGGTACCTACTTAACAGATTAATCCTACCCTAGGTTACAACATAACAACACATGAAATAAAACAATAAGAAAAATGACGCTGGCCTTGCACGGTCCCGAACTCGTGACCCGTTCAGTTGAGATAGATATCTTCAGGGAGAGTACACTAGCGGTGAAGGTCTGTAAAACTTGAACGGCGTAGCAGCAAGAGAGAAAAAAAAAAGAAAATATACGAATTTGAAGTGTCTTAAGTGACTTTGCTCAGGATCAAAAAAAAAAAAAAGATATATATATATATATTATAGCTGAGAATCACCCTTGTTTCGCTAGTCTCCGCAAATCACGGAATATCCGTCGAAGAGGTTCGCGAATGGTTCCTCAGTGAAGAATGTCGCCCGTTCTTCATTTTAAAACACAATTTAGTGCCGGTTCATTAAATCTTGCCACTTAAACACTGATTTTTTTTCCGGAGCACACGTTCAACACTTCCTCCTCTCTCTGTATTTTTCGCGCCAGTGTCCTCTTCTCGCGCCTTTTCCGCCTCCCGGCATCAATTCCGCGGGCTTTGATCAGGCCCCGCTGGTAGCATAAGGTACAATTTTTTTGAAAATTCAAAATCCAGGTAAGTTATAAAAAATTGAAATTCTCGAGAAATGTAAAATAAACGGGACCAAGAAAGAAGACAGAAATAAAGATGATTTTAGGTTGTTTGGAATTTGGGATGGTACAAAGTGTCCAAAAGGTCAGAATTTGACCTGAAACATCAAATTTTTAGGTAGGGCGGGAGTCCATCAACCCCAACCATATGAGCCTTATGCTCACTCCCCGTACGAAATAAGCTTTCGCAAGGTGAAAAGGAGGGGGGTGCGGGGGAGCAATCCACATCTCGACGTCATGGTCGGGCATGCGCGATGGCTTCACTTCTTCTCTGTCCGCGCAAGCGCAGTGAAGACCGGCCAGGTATCGTCTGCAACTTGTTGGAGTCATGGTTGCTTTCGAAACGAAAAATATATGATGGTATTTGGTCTTCCAGGTAAGTCTGGGTTCCTCTTGAAGTTTTTAATAGATAAAAAAAATATTTAAAATTGTGTTATGGACCGTGCAGAGCTTACAAAAGATATGACAAAAAATATGAAAATAATATTTAATTTAATCAAGTCTCTGAAGGAGTTAGTTCATAGTTGTTCGCTAGGAGCGGTAAATGCCTTCTTTACAATAAAAGCAGATCAGGTCTACAAACAAAATTTAATTTTTCTAATTAAAAATAAAAATTAAGATTAAACACGGGAGTTACTTAAACTTTGTTACAAGGCACACTTTCTAACTAAATGAAGGATTGAAACCAGTTCAATAGGAGCTGGGGAGCATCGCGTGATTATGGGCGTATTTATAATTGGTTCTTATGCATAAAAACTTAATTAATGGTATATTTATTTTATATTCGATCTAGGTAACACCACCAACTCGAAGGAAAACATTACCACACTGTGAAATTTCTTACGGCAATGGTAGTTTGTAATAATTAAAAGAATTGGAAAAAGAATTCCTTGATAATCTTTAAATTTTCTGTTTTGACCTTTTTTCGCTCTAATTATATCTAGCTACTTGTTTGAGTGTCCTTATTAAACTCTAGTTTGTTTTCTTTCCACCCTCTTTGATCTCAGTACTACTCCATTCCACTTTTGAAGTATTTAAAAATCAAACTATTCATGAATTTTGTTAAATAATTGTCGAACCAATAATTAATGATTTCTAGTTATATAAGAACAAAATGATAAGTTTCAACTCAATTTAATTGTGAGCTAAATTTTTAAATAACAACCTATTTCTTTAATGACGTGCGACTGTTGTTCTTAAGCAACCAGGCTCTGATATCCAGTACTATCAGAATAATACATCCCTGTTAAGTAAACATAAAGAGTCCATAAACGAAAAACCAAGGTTTATTAAATAATATTTTGGGTCCTATTTGAGAGTGTAAGGACCGCGATAAAAGGACAGTGATCCTGAAGTTTTTATAGCAGGACTTTTTAGTGCAAAATAAATAAAATATTTCTTCAATTTAAAACTAGCTTTTAGTTTTATTCACATGGTGATATCAACGGTTGTTGAATATCTGTTAAGAACATTGCATTTTTAGATGAAAAACCTTTTAAATGAAATAAAAATGTGTTCATTAGATTCCAGGAAACCCTTAACACTTATTCAAGAACTGTTGATATCACCATCTAAAGAAAATTAAACTATATGTTTCTACTAGGGAAATATTTTACTTATCTTAGCCAAAAAATGTTTTGCTATAAAAAATTTAAGACCACTTAAACTTACCCGTTTTCATTCCCTCTTTAACAATAAACTTATCTACTTCGAGCATGACAAATCCCCTTTACATTGGTAACCTCGTAACACTGAAAGTACCATGCGTGTCAAGCCAAAACGTTCTCATATAACGACCACTTACGTAAGGTTAGTGATTCACTGGATGAAACAAGACTGTTTGAAATCATTTTGAATTGCTCTATTCTGTTTCAAATTAGTTTAAGTAGTATTCATTACATTTGTGAGAATGCATATTAATAATGGAAAAGAGACAACGATTTTACAATTAACTCTACATGATTATAGAAGCTTGAGAGATCTAACGTATTATGTATTACGCAAAAAGAGGCATCAAATATAATATTCTTAAATTTGAAAGATTAAAATTGGACATGAGAGTAACCACATAAATTATCACAATCATAAATTTGAAAAATTACAATTATTCTCTATGTGAATTGCCTCTTTAACTATCACATTAATGGATTTGAAAATCAAAATTGAACACGGGAATACATTTATACAGTTGAAAAACAAAAACTTCTAATGGGAGTACCTGTTTTAAGTATCATATGTTCATAAAAATTATAAATGATAGCTATACATGAGAATAATCACATTAAATCTCACATTTTTATATTTGTAAGACCCGCCTCGGTGGCTTAGTTGGCTAACGCGCCAGTCGTGTTGAGCCAAACCACCGATGACGGGGAGATCAAGGTTCGTATCTCGGTCGGGTGAACTGGGGTGGTGTTTCCTAAATGGTTTTCCAATCTCCTTCCACGCAAATGCGAGTTCACTTCCTCTAAATTCAACCTTCCCAATTCATAATCCATTAGTGTAATTAGTACTTAAGCGTATAATCCGAACGGGTAGTAGGACGTGGTGCTAAAATTAATTAATTAATAAATTTGTAAAATTACAATTAAACATGGGAATTGCCGCATCAAGTATCACATTCGTTAATTTGAAAAATTACAATTGGTCGTTAGCTGCATCATTTATCATTTTATTTCTGGTTTTAATTTCCATGTCCAGGGATCTAGCAAGATTCAAATTTCGTAATCTTTCTATTTGTAAAGAAAAATTAATTACTATAAGTTTATCAATTCTATTATATATTCCCATTATTTTTGTTTCCCATTATTACTTATTGCTCCATTTTATTTCATCAGTTTAGATTTTAAAAATTGGTAGTGGTATGTTTTGGTAATAGCTAACCTCTTCAACTCAAGTATGGGGCATTCTGATTTGCCTCACCTGAAGTGAGCTTGACCAATTCTAATTGTTATCGAGGTTCTTTATCTTTTCATTATAAATCTGTCGTAAATCCACAGTTATTATTATTACCACAGTAGTAAAAATTATAAAATATATATTAAAGTTGAAAGTTAATGTATCAATAACTAGCCCTGTATCCCAACTAGGTCTAGGAAGGTTTGTGAAAAAAGTTATCAAATAATAATGAAGAATTTAATTTTCTGATCAATTTAATTAAAAATATTTGAAACAAAAGAAAAATCTAATAGGTAAAATGTTTCTATTTTTATCTGTCATTTCAGGTCATCCAAGAACATATTCTATTCTAAAATATTCTACCAAAATTGAATTACCATCTAAAAGCTATTTTTCTTTATAATGATAGTAACATTTTTATATTTATAATTATTTCCCTGTTGTCAACTTTAATTATTTATCATTATTTCAGCAATCGTTAAACTTATAATATTTCATTCCTAGTGTCTCAAGAATATTATTTTTTTATTACAAAATTGGTAATTCAAATAAATAGAAACGTAATAAATTTTAGCTTATTTGATAACAAAATTTATTATTTTTCCTTTGCAGTTAATTTTATTTATATAAGTTTCTCTTAACACTGATGAGTAAATATTTTTTCTAGATTTAAGGTTTAAAATACAAAAATTTACGTGTATTTATTTTAAAATTATATTAATGTTACCTTGGAACAGTTCTAAGGTAACATATAAATATAATCTGTAACACAGTAGGTAGGTATCGTGGCTCTAAAGGCAGGTAGCATTGATTAACACAAGATTACATTAATGATTAAACAAATAATTAAAAATATAACTTTTATCTAGTTCATGTTCATCCCCATACAACTACCATATTTCTATTGAAATGTTTATTTATGTGTAACTTACGTGTTTCCTCTAGGTATTTTTGCTGTCTAACCAACAGTGTAAGTCATAATGTGTCAAGTTGCTATTAAAGTCAGATTAGCTCAGTGACGTTCTTAACAGAAAATTAATTACCCAGTAGTCCAGAGATTGTAGGAGCTTCATGCATCTGAGCAATATATTTTTAATACTCACACCTCCCCCCTCCTGTCTAACAAGCCAAGCTAATAACACCTTATATTTAATTTGAAAATGTGAAAGCTTATAGGATAGTTGTTTAGTACTAATGTATAAAATATGTTTATATTGCAAGGTGGTTTATCTGTGAAATAAGTGCTTCAATTTCAGGGCATGTTGTAAATAATTGAAAAAGTAATAAGTGCAAAAGGTAATATCGTATTATGCCTATATGTTATCTCAAAACTTATCTATTAAATATTTAGAAAGGTGTTTATTTAAGTTATAGATACGTTCAGTTATTTTTAATCAATACAACCAAGAATTCGCTACTCATATTATTTCACTTTGCAAAAAGAAAAAAAGGCATAACCAAGGGTAAAGCAATTTGATTACTTATATCCCAGGGTGGGTAATAACAATGAAAGGAGGCGGGTACATGAATATTAATAAATTTGTTCACATAATTTTTGAACAATTATGTTTAATTATGATATAAAAATGATTCTGATTTTTGGATGATCATGACCAATGATGACCTGAAAGAAATAAGTCATAGTAAGGTGGACTGGATAGAACTAGCTTAAGATAGGAATAGATTTAATGAGGTGGAAATAATATAGCTAGCTCAATATATGGATAAGATATAATGAGATTAACTGTATATAATTATCTCAAGATAGGGTGTAATGAGGTTCCGTATCTGGATATTATTTTTTAAATTCTATAGGAAATGTTATCAACTTTCTATATTTTTTAATAATTATATAATTATATAATAACTGTTATTGTAATCAAATTATTTAATTTTTATTTGAATTATTAAACGTCTACTTTTGAACCTATTCATTATATCAACACCCGGCACGTAGACTAACTTAAGTATGTAATAAACACAACATCCATCCCCCAGACTTTAATTCATCATTATGAAAGGCTAGACCCACACTTCACTTCCGATACATTTTTCGGCCATGTTGATAATCGAACCCAGGACTCCTAGACCACTATAAATACATGCTACTGACAGAGCTAAGGTGTCACACTAACTGAACTAAGACATCGGGGTTTGAAACTAGCTCGAGTTTCTGGTTTACCACACTTCTTTATCTCTCTCTATCTCTCTCTCTCTCCAAACAAACTTGGGATATATTCTCTACAAACCATTATCATCCCTGTAAAATCGTTATATTTAGTTAATATGCTTATGAATGAGACTTACGGTTACTTGGACGTGATGTAAAATGATAAGATATATTTAGTTTTGTACATTTTTTAAAATAAGTTAAAACAGTTCCACTGCTCTAAAATCAATTTTTCCTAATGGAGACTCCAGATTACCATACTACGTTGTAGGGCCTGGTTGGAATTTTAACAAATGAAGACTCCAGGCTAACACGCTTAGGTGGCCGAGTGGTCTAACCACTCTCGCGGTAGATTAGTCTGCCGATGATGGGAAAATAGAGCTTATAGTCTCGATCAGGTGTACTGAGGGTAGTTTTTCCAAGATGGTTCTCCACTCTCCTTCCATGCAAATGTTGGTATACTTCCTATAAATATAACCTTTCTAATACCTAAAGCCATTCATGTAACTAGTAGATTAACCAATCACCTGAACTGGAAGTAAGATGTATTGCTTAAAAAAAGTCTACCACATTACGATATGACGTCTGTTTCAAAATATATCACCTACATAGGCTTGGAGTTATCCGTGGATTAAGGAGACCCGCCTCGGTGGCGTGGTTAGCTAACGCGCTAGTCGTGTTGAGCTCAACTGCCGAGGAAGGGGGGATCGAGGTTCGAGTCTCGGTCGGGTGAACTGGAGGTGGTTTTTCCTAAATGGTTTTCCACTCTCGCTCCACGCAATTATGGGCTCACTTCCTGTATATTCATATATTCAACCTTCCCAATTCCTAACCCATTAGCGTAATTAGTACTTAAGCGTATAACCCAAACGGATAGTAAGACGCGGTGCTAAGTAATAAAATAAAATAAAAATTAAGGTCAATCTATCGAAGGTCCTAAACATCCTTAGACAATTACTTTGAGCCTTCATTGTGGCTAAAGCCCAATTGATTCCCATATATAGTCACACACATATAATAAACAAATCACATTATATATTGTTCCTTCAGCATTCACTACTCTATGAACCGAACACCATATCAACACGACCATGAAAATTGCATGCATCCGTTCATAACCAAGATATACTGGACGCATTTGTGTTTTTTGCTATTTTTTTCAGTGCTGGGTTTTGCTCCCACGAGTAAACCACCAGAACGCAGAAATTACAATTGCAAAATAACAAGGCATGAGTGAGTGCGCGATACTTTACTGCATAATAAACATGTAGTATTTTCAAGGGGTGAGAGGGGGTTTTTAGGTTGAAAGAGGGGCTACCATTTTGTGACAAAACACTCGTCTGAATAGAGTATAAATGAGTAAAAATTATAATGGTAGTTTTGTGTTTGGTACTGTGTATCTTTTAGAATCTAATGAAAATTTATGTATTCATTTAAAGCCGTTATTGTTTTAATGATTACATATTTGGTTTGAATGGTCTATGTATGTGTTATTGTTTAGGCTTTAAAATATACGTTTACCCTTATTTTTCTTTTGACACTTTTTTTTCCTGTGACCTGTATCTTACTACCCGTTCGTGATATCTGAATAAAAAAACTTATAGCTAGGAATGTGAAATGTATAGTTTAATTTAAAAATATTAGAACATTCTTGGAGGATGAATGAGAAGTTATTTTGATAAATAACATCACTATACTAAACACAAATTAAACTACACACTCCACGTCGTGTAAAAAACATTGCTTTAATCTTCATATGCTACTAATTCTATAATCAGGATAACTTTATATTAACTATGAAATTGTGAACCTAGAAGGACTTTATTATTGTATCTTAAAGGAAATTATTAGGCCTACAATAAACATTATTCGTCGTACAGTTAATAGTTGCAGCTAAATAATAGTTTATTCTTCATAAAATCCAACAATGCGAATATCCGAATAGAAGATAGCTACTTGTGGATGACCGACACTATTATGAGGTTCCACTAACAAACACTGATACTGCTTATACGGTCTAGTCTCACTTTGGGATCTATTTATTGGTTAAATTTTCTTAAGACGAACAAAGAAAAATGCTTTTCTTGTGTGTTTATTATAATAAAGAATCAGGGATTAAAGGTGCTTTTTTTCATTTATTGCTTGGTAATATTATTATCTTAAATATTCAACAATTTATTACGACCGTGTGTCCGGGAAGCTTCGTGTGAAATCGGAATGCTCTTTCTTTAGACTACAGTCCAAAGAACAGTGAGCTATGAATGGTGGCTAGGATAAGGTAATAAACGTTGTCTCAGGTCAGTTTAGTTGACTCTGAGCATTTATTTATTAACGATATCTCTCGTTCTTAATGAATAAATCATTTGTATTTAAATTTGTTATTTTAAGACTATTGAAATAAATTCGTGGAATCTATAGATCATAATGAATAGTTTTGTTTAAGTTTAAATAGTACCCTATTGGACTAATATTTGGGTAAGACAGATCCAAAAGGCTTTCGAGGAAACTATATACATTCTAGAGTGGTGTGATTAAATTATACAATGTAGCAAAAAAGTGTAAATATATATTAACGTTATCTCAACGTCAAGATTTCATATCCTCTAAGGAAGGATTCTGTTTAATGATCTAAATACTGTTTTATATCTGCCTACAAATTATTTTATTAACAAGTCTACACTTTACTGGTAAACGTGAGATTTAAACTATTATCACCCTCAAGAAGAAATTTAACCAAACATTTTTTGAGATGCCCTTTCAACTAAAGTTTTGATGCTAGCTTATTGCATCCGTTTCTACGAGTAAGAACAAATTTTCACAAACGATTATAGCTACTTTCAAGTGACGCAAGCTTAAGCTGTATTTATTAGGTAATCTAAAACTTAAGGTGGTTAAAAACATTAGCGATCATATTGATAATTTACCTATGCGCCACCTTTGTAGCCATCTTAGAGAACGCTGTTGAAACTAGTAAAATTTTCAATTTTTACAACTTGAAAAACTCTAATGATATAAATTCTCAATCAAATACATAATTATTATATTTCTTCGTCCCTTTGAATATTGGTTTGTATTTAATATAGTTAAACTTTGTGTATATTTTGTCATTAACTATTGCAAATCCTCTTCAAGGTAAAGACACATCAACTAATCCATGGAATGGATTATTTATTTGTTTGTAAGATGAATTTATCTAATTTTTGTTTACTGAATTTTATGTTTTGTTACAAGTGTAAATTGTCATTTATGACGAGCTGTTATCATAAGCTTAAAAGTATTATTAGATGTGATAGTTATTCTTGGCTGATGTTAAATTGAAATTTTAAAATACACTTACCTCAACATTCCTACTTGTTAAACACATTAAATTATTATTATTATTCCCCAGTGCATATCCCTCCCTATTTCTAACTTCCTACTTCTGTATCTAGAGATCTAAGATACCACAGGAGGTCTCGAGAAAAGTGACCATGTTCGCCGACTACAACTGAGTTAGGTAAGACCGTTACCCAGCATCCCAAACGTAAATATATATTAATTATACTACATCCTTGTTAATTGTTCTACTTTCTCGCTTTCTCTAATGTGTATATAGGACATACTTAGCATCGCGTCTTACTACACTCTTGGAGTATTGGTATAGTATGATTTTAGTAAGAACTACAGTAAATGCTAGTTACCAAAGATACTAAAACATTTTTAATAAATTCATACATCATGTCAAGTCTGCAACTGTCACTCTTGATATATATTATCAATACCTATAAAATAACACAAATAATGATGTGAAATAGCATTAAAGTTGGCCACAAGGAAATATGTTTGAATTATCCTTAATGTTCTTTCAACCCAAATCAGGATATTATATTTCTAAAATATGAATCGCCCACAAATGTGTTAATCAATTTAGAAGAATATCACCCTCCAAATAAACTGCGAATATTAATTAGACAATAGATTGATGAGTATTGGAGATCGGGTTTAAGATATCGTCTAGGAATGTTGGGAAATAAAGTAGGAGTTATAATCGCACATCAATACCTGGTAAGGGATGATTTACTTTGATACAAGTGGTGATTTCTACTCTCTGGCTTTCAGGAAAGAGAACTATAAAATTGTAGAACTTTATATTAAATAAATGTTACGTTTGAAAATAATATATTATTAACAATATATTCTCAGAATAGAAACAAATACAGCCAAACCTGTGTAGAAAGATCTTTGATTAAATGGTACGGAGCACCGCACAGACTTTCTCTCTCTTTCTATAAACTCGTAAGATTTCTGAACGGAATAATGTACATTGTATCATCACCACTCCACATAAAAACACGCATAAAATAATATACAATGATATAGAATCAATGAGAAAAGAGGCGCATCTTGGTCACCTTAGAACATTTCAAACAGTTTAATGTCTTCCACAAGGGTCAACACTTCGTATTAAAATTTCGATTCTGGTTAATGTTTTATCAATTTAAAAGGTGTTGCAGATCTTCAAGTCATCGCATTGATATTTAATTATTCATTTATACATTTTGACCAATAAAAAATGTAAATATTGACTATTGAGTCTAAAATGGAGATAAATCATTGCTATGAAAACATTTCTCCTGAGAGATTTAAAGAAAAATAACATACTTTTTTAGATACTTATATTTAATTACTCTATGGCATTGGAGAATTATTGCGTTAAGACTTAAGTAGTATATGTTTACAACTAAAGTTCACAAAATTGTATTAATATATTTCCAAATATCTCAGAAACTGCTGCTTTTATAAAAATATATGTTAAATAAAAGTTTTTTATTTCGAATAGTCTTACAATTTTTGCAATGATAAGTTGTTTAGTTTCTCCAATAGTTGTGGAGATACGGAAATTAACGCTTCTGTAAAGTACCCTAAAAATAATTTTCATAGAAAAATAAAAATAGCCAGTTTATTAATAATCTTAATCAACGTCTAGATACGAATTTTAATCAAAATCGTTTGAGCAGATTTTGAGAAAACCAAATTTTTGTCTTTTAGCCCTTCAGTAAACTACCCTTAATTTTAAGTTTTATAGACACACAGACAGACGGCATTGCAAAGACTATTTTTTGGGGTTCGGGGGGTCATGAGACGTCGACATCCATCAACAATTCAGGTTAGTTTTTTTTTACGGTCGTAATACTTAAACTTTAATGTCCAAAAAGTTAAAAAAAATTCATATAATTGCGTATATATTGAAAGTTATTGATTTTATAAAAATATGTTTCGGATAAAATATCTGTATTATAAATATATATACATATTTGTAATGCTAAGTAATTTCATATCTCAAATAGTTTCGGAGCTATTATAAAAAATGTTAATTAACGCATCAGACCGGAGCCCTTAAAGCCATTTTGTCGAAATATTGAGGGTAGCGATTTTGTTTGGAATATTTATTAATGTTTATAAATGAAATTAAATCAAAATCGTTAAAGCCGATTTTAAGAAAATCGACTTTTTCTCTTTTTGCCCTTCAGTAAACTACCCTTAATTTTAAGTTTTAATAGACACACAGACAGATGGCATTGCAAAGACTATTTTTTAGTGTTCGGGGGTCATGAGACGTCGAAATCCATCAACATTTCAGGTTAGTATTTTTTACGATCGCAATACTTAAGCTTTAATGTCCAAAAAGCTAAAAAATATATATATAATTGCGTATAGAATGAAAATTATTGATTTTATAAAAATATGTTTCGAATAAAATATTTGTATTATAAATATATATACATATTTGTAATGCTAAGTAATTTCATATATCAAATAGTTTAGGAGCTATTATAAAAAATGTTAATTTATGCATCAGACCGGAGCCCTTAAAGCGATTTTGCCGAAATATTGAGAGTAGCCATTTTGTTTGGAATATTTATTAATGTTGATAAATGAAATTTAATCAAAATCGTTACAGCCGATTTTGAGAAAATCAACTTTTTCTCTTTTTTCCCTTCAGTAAACTACCCTTAATTTTAGGGGTAGATATCCAATTCCAAAAACCCCTCGGGGCAACCCTATGAAAACCCTAGATATCAAGTTTCAGCTCAATCGGTAAAATAGTTTAGGCTCTAGTTGGAGGTACAGACAAACAGACAGACAGACAGATAGACAGAGACAGACGGAAATTCAAAAACCACTTTTTCGGATTCAGAAAGTCATGAAACGTCAAAATTCATCAAAATCTCGAGTTCGATTTTTTTGACGATCACCATACTTTCTCTACCTGTAAGATAGAGAGAAAGTAAAAATAAATGGTACGGCACACCGCACAGACTTTCTCTCTCTTTCTATAAACTCGTAAGATTTCTGAACGGAATAATGTACATTTTATCATTACCACTCCACATAAGAACACGCATAAAATAATATTCAATGTTATTGAATCAATGAGAAAAAAGGCGCATCTTTGTCCACCTAAGAACATTTCAAACAGTTTAATGTCTTCCACAAGGGTCAACACTTCGTATTAAAATTTCGATTTCTGGTTAAAATTTTAACATTTTAAAAGGTGTTGCGGATCTTCAAGTCATCGCATTGATATTTAATATTCATTTATACATTTTGAACAATAAAAAATGTAAATATTGACTATTGAGTCTAAAATGGAGATAGATCATTGCTATGCAAACATTTCTCCTAAGAGATTTAAGGAAAAATAACATACTTTTTTTAGATACTTACTTATATTTAATTACTCTATGGCATTGGAGAATTATTGCGTTAAGACTTAAGTAGTATATGTTTACAACTAAAGCTCACAAAATTGTATTAATATATTTGCAAATATCTCAGAAACTGCTGTTTTTATAAAAATATATGTCAAATAAAAGTTTTTTATTTCTAATAGTCCTACAATTTTGCAATGATAAGTTGTTTAGTTTCTCCAATAGTTGTGGAGATACGGAAATTAACGCTTCTGTAATGTACCCTAAAAATCATTTTCATAGGAAAATGAAAATAGCCAGTTTATATATAATCTTAATCAACGCCTAGATACGAATTTTAATCAAAATCGTTTAAGCAGATTTTGAGAAAACCAAATTTTTCTCTTTTCGCCCTTCAGTAAACTACCCTTAATTTTAAGTTTTTATAGACACACAGAGAGACGGCATTGCAAAGACTATTTTTTAGGGTTGTGGGGGTCATGAGACTTCGACATCCATCAACATTTCAGGTTAGTTTTTTTTTTACGGTCGCAATAGTTAAACTTTAATGTCAAAAAAGTTAAAAAAAATTCATATAATTGCGTATAGATTGAAAGTTATTGATTTTATAAAACTATATTTCGGATAAAATATCTGTATTATAAATATATATACATATTTGTAATGCTAAGTAATTTCATATCTCAAATAGTTTCGGAGCTATTTAAAAAAATGTTAATTGACGCATCAGACCGGAGCCCTTAAAGCCATTTTGCCGAAATATTGAGGGTAGCCATTTTGTTTGGAATATTTATTAATGTTTATAAATGAAATTTAATCAAAATCGTTAGAGCCGATTTTGAGAAAATCGACTTTTTCTCTTTTTGCCCTTTAGTAAACTACCCTTAATTTTAAGTTTTAATAGACACACAGACAGACGGCATTGCAAAGACTATTTTTAAGGGTTCGGGGGGTCAT
Source organism: Timema podura (assembly GCA_033556935.1). NCBI lineage: Eukaryota > Metazoa > Arthropoda > Insecta > Phasmatodea > Timematidae > Timema > Timema podura. The sequence continues at coordinate 21,210,568 of JAVRXN010000006.1, forward strand.
GAGACGTCGACATCCATCAACATTTCAGGTTAGTTTTTCTTACGGTCGCAATACTTAAGCTTTAATGCCCAAAAAGGTAAAAATATATATATAATTGCGTATATATTGAAAGTTATTGATTTTATAAAAATATGTTTTGAATAAAATATTTGTATTATAAATATATATACATATTTGTAATGCTAAGTAATTTCATATCTCAAATAGTTTCGGAGCTATTATAAAAAATGTTAATTTACGCATCAGACCGGAGCCCTTAAAACGATTTTGCCGAAATATTGAGAGTAGCCATTTTGTTTGGAATATTTATTAATGTTCATAAATGAAATTTAATCAAAATCGTTAGAGCCGATTTGAGAAAATCGACTTTTTCTATTTTTGACCTTCAGTAAACTACCCTTAATTTTAGGGGTAGATATCCAATTCCAAAAACCCCTCGGGGAAACCCTATGAAAACCCTAGATATCAAGTTTCAGCTCAATCGGGAAAATAGTTTAGGCTCTAGTTGGAAGTACAGACAGACAGACAGACAGACAGACAGACGGAAATTCAAAAACCACTTTTTCGGATTCAGGAAGTCATGAAACGTCAAAATTCATCAAAATCTCGAGTTCGATTTTTTTGACGATCACAATACTTTCTCTACCTGTAAGATAGAGAGAAAGTAATAAATGGTACGGAGCACCGCACAGAATTTCTCTCTCTTTCTATAAACTCGTAAGATTTCTGAACAAAATAATGTACATTGTATCATCACCACTCCACATAAGAACACGCATAAAATAATATAGAATGATATAGAATCAATGAGAAAAGAGGCGCATCTTTGTCCACCTTAGAACATTTCAAACAGTTTAATGTCTTCCACAAGGGTCAACACTTCGTATTAAAATTTCGATTCTGGTTAAAGTTTTAACATTTTATAAGGTGTTGCAGATCTTCAAGTCATCGCATTGATATTTGATTATTCATTTATACATTTTGACCAATAAAAAATGTAAATATTGACTATTGAGTCTAAAATGGAGATAAATCATTGCTATGCAAACATTTCTCCTAAGAGATTTAAAGAAAAATAACATACTTTTTTAGATACTCATATTTAATTACTCTATGGCATTGGAGAATTATTGCGTTAAGATTTAAGTAGTATATGTTTACAACTAAAGTTCACAAAATTGTATTAATATATTAACAAATATCTCTGAAACTGTTGCTTTTATAAAAATATATGTCAAATAAAAGTTTTTTATTTCTAATAGTCCTACAATTTTGCAATGATAAGTTGTTTAGTTTCTCCAATAGTTGTGGAGATATGGAAATTAACACTTCTGTAAAGTACCCTAAAAATCATTTTCATAGAAAAATGAAAATAGCCAGTTTATTTATAATCTTAATCAACGCCTAGATACGAATTTTAATCAAAATCGTTTGAGCAGATTTTGAGAAAACCAAATTTTTCTCTTTTCGCCCTTCATTAAACTACCCAAATTTTAAGTTTTATAGACACACAGACAGAAGGCATTGCAAAGACTATTTTTTGGATTTCGGGGAGTCATGAGACGTCGACATCCATCAACATTTCAGGTTAGTTCTTTTTTACGGTCGCAATACTTAAACTTTAATGTCCAAAAAGTTAATAAATTCATATAATTGCGTATAGATTGAAAGTAATTGATTTTATAAAAATATGTTTCGGATAAAATATCTGTATTATAAATATATATACATATTTGTAATGCTAAGTAATTTAATATCTCAAATAGTTTCGGAGCTATTTAAAAAAAATGTTAATTGACGCATCAGACCAGAGCCCTTAGAACCATTTTGCCGAAATATTGAGGGTAGCCATTTTGTTTGGAATATTTATTAATATATATAAATGAAATTTAATCAAAATCGTTAGAACCGATTTTGAGAAAATCGACTTTTTCTCTTTTTGCCCCTCTGTAAACTACCCTTAATTTTAAGTTTTAATAGACACACAGACATACGGCATTGCAAAGACTATTTTTTAGGGTTCGGGGGGTCAATAGACGTCGAAATCCATCAACATTTCAGGTTAGTTTTTTTTACGATCGCAATACTTAAGCTTTAATGTCCAAAAAGCTAAAAATATATATATAATTGCGTATAGAATGAAAATTATTGATTTTATAAAAATATGTTTCGAATAAAATATTTGTATTATAAATATACATACATATTTGTAATGCTAAGTAATTTCATATCTCAAATAGTTTCGGAGCTATTATAAAAAATGTTAATTTACGCATCAGACCGGAGCCCTTAAAGCGATTTTGCTGAAATACTGAGAGTAGCCATTTTGTTTGGAATATTTATTAATGTTCATAAATGAAATTTAATCAAAATCGTTAGAGCCGATTTTGAGAAAATCAACTTTTTCTCTTTTTTCCCTTCAGTAAACTACCCTTAATTTTAGGGGTAGATATCCAATTCCAAAAACCCCTCGGGGCAACCCTGGGAAAACCCTTTATATCAAGTTTCAGCTCAATCGGTAAAATAGTTTAGGCTCTAGTTGGAGGTACAGACAGACAGTCAGACAGACAGACAGACAGACAGACAGACGGAAATTCAAAAACCACTTTTTCGGATTCAGGAAGTCATGAAACGTCAAAATTCATCAAAATCTCGAGTTCGATTTTTTTGACGATCACAATACTTTCTCTACCTGTAAGATAGAGAGAAAGTAATAACGAAAGG
>JAVRXN010000006.1:21213391-21312999 GCA_033556935.1 Timema podura
TCACACACATATAATAAACAAATCACATTATATATTGTTCCTTCAGCATTCACTACTCTATGAACCGAACACCATATCAACACGACCATGAAAATTGCATGCATCCGTTCATAACCAAGATATACTGGACGCATTTGTGTTTTTTTGCTATTTTTTTCAGTGCTGGGTTTTGCTCCCACGAGTAAACCACCAGAACGCAGAAATTACAATTGCAAAATAACAAGGCATGAGTGAGTGCGCGATACTTTACTGCATAATAAACATGTAGTATTTTCAAGGGGTGAGAGGGGGTTTTTAGGTTGAAAGAGGGGCTACCATTTTGTGACAAAACACTCGTCTGAATAGAGTATAAATGAGTAAAAATTATAATGGTAGTTTTGTGTTTGGTACTGTGTATCTTTTAGAATCTAATGAAAATTTATGTATTCATTTAAAGCCGTTATTGTTTTAATGATTACATATTTGGTTTGAATGGTCTATGTATGTGTTATTGTTTAGGCTTTAAAATATACGTTTACCCTTATTTTTCTTTTGACACTTTTTTTTCCTGTGACCTGTATCTTACTACCCGTTCGTGATATCTGAATAAAAAAACTTATAGCTAGGAATGTGAAATGTATAGTTTAATTTAAAAATATTAGAACATTCTTGGAGGATGAATGAGAAGTTATTTTGATAAATAACATCACTATACTAAACACAAATTAAACTACACACTCCACGTCGTGTAAAAAACATTGCTTTAATCTTCATATGCTACTAATTCTATAATCAGGATAACTTTATATTAACTATGAAATTGTGAACCTAGAAGGACTTTATTATTGTATCTTAAAGGAAATTATTAGGCCTACAATAAACATTATTCGTCGTACAGTTAATAGTTGCAGCTAAATAATAGTTTATTCTTCATAAAATCCAACAATGCGAATATCCGAATAGAAGATAGCTACTTGTGGATGACCGACACTATTATGAGGTTCCACTAACAAACACTGATACTGCTTATACGGTCTAGTCTCACTTTGGGATCTATTTATTGGTTAAATTTTCTTAAGACGAACAAAGAAAAATGCTTTTCTTGTGTGTTTATTATAATAAAGAATCAGGGATTAAAGGTGCTTTTTTTCATTTATTGCTTGGTAATATTATTATCTTAAATATTCAACAATTTATTACGACCGTGTGTCCGGGAAGCTTCGTGTGAAATCGGAATGCTCTTTCTTTAGACTACAGTCCAAAGAACAGTGAGCTATGAATGGTGGCTAGGATAAGGTAATAAACGTTGTCTCAGGTCAGTTTAGTTGACTCTGAGCATTTATTTATTAACGATATCTCTCGTTCTTAATGAATAAATCATTTGTATTTAAATTTGTTATTTTAAGACTATTGAAATAAATTCGTGGAATCTATAGATCATAATGAATAGTTTTGTTTAAGTTTAAATAGTACCCTATTGGACTAATATTTGGGTAAGACAGATCCAAAAGGCTTTCGAGGAAACTATATACATTCTAGAGTGGTGTGATTAAATTATACAATGTAGCAAAAAAGTGTAAATATATATTAACGTTATCTCAACGTCAAGATTTCATATCCTCTAAGGAAGGATTCTGTTTAATGATCTAAATACTGTTTTATATCTGCCTACAAATTATTTTATTAACAAGTCTACACTTTACTGGTAAACGTGAGATTTAAACTATTATCACCCTCAAGAAGAAATTTAACCAAACATTTTTTGAGATGCCCTTTCAACTAAAGTTTTGATGCTAGCTTATTGCATCCGTTTCTACGAGTAAGAACAAATTTTCACAAACGATTATAGCTACTTTCAAGTGACGCAAGCTTAAGCTGTATTTATTAGGTAATCTAAAACTTAAGGTGGTTAAAAACATTAGCGATCATATTGATAATTTACCTATGCGCCACCTTTGTAGCCATCTTAGAGAACGCTGTTGAAACTAGTAAAATTTTCAATTTTTACAACTTGAAAAACTCTAATGATATAAATTCTCAATCAAATACATAATTATTATATTTCTTCGTCCCTTTGAATATTGGTTTGTATTTAATATAGTTAAACTTTGTGTATATTTTGTCATTAACTATTGCAAATCCTCTTCAAGGTAAAGACACATCAACTAATCCATGGAATGGATTATTTATTTGTTTGTAAGATGAATTTATCTAATTTTTGTTTACTGAATTTTATGTTTTGTTACAAGTGTAAATTGTCATTTATGACGAGCTGTTATCATAAGCTTAAAAGTATTATTAGATGTGATAGTTATTCTTGGCTGATGTTAAATTGAAATTTTAAAATACACTTACCTCAACATTCCTACTTGTTAAACACATTAAATTATTATTATTATTCCCCAGTGCATATCCCTCCCTATTTCTAACTTCCTACTTCTGTATCTAGAGATCTAAGATACCACAGGAGGTCTCGAGAAAAGTGACCATGTTCGCCGACTACAACTGAGTTAGGTAAGACCGTTACCCAGCATCCCAAACGTAAATATATATTAATTATACTACATCCTTGTTAATTGTTCTACTTTCTCGCTTTCTCTAATGTGTATATAGGACATACTTAGCATCGCGTCTTACTACACTCTTGGAGTATTGGTATAGTATGATTTTAGTAAGAACTACAGTAAATGCTAGTTACCAAAGATACTAAAACATTTTTAATAAATTCATACATCATGTCAAGTCTGCAACTGTCACTCTTGATATATATTATCAATACCTATAAAATAACACAAATAATGATGTGAAATAGCATTAAAGTTGGCCACAAGGAAATATGTTTGAATTATCCTTAATGTTCTTTCAACCCAAATCAGGATATTATATTTCTAAAATATGAATCGCCCACAAATGTGTTAATCAATTTAGAAGAATATCACCCTCCAAATAAACTGCGAATATTAATTAGACAATAGATTGATGAGTATTGGAGATCGGGTTTAAGATATCGTCTAGGAATGTTGGGAAATAAAGTAGGAGTTATAATCGCACATCAATACCTGGTAAGGGATGATTTACTTTGATACAAGTGGTGATTTCTACTCTCTGGCTTTCAGGAAAGAGAACTATAAAATTGTAGAACTTTATATTAAATAAATGTTACGTTTGAAAATAATATATTATTAACAATATATTCTCAGAATAGAAACAAATACAGCCAAACCTGTGTAGAAAGATCTTTGATTAAATGGTACGGAGCACCGCACAGACTTTCTCTCTCTTTCTATAAACTCGTAAGATTTCTGAACGGAATAATGTACATTGTATCATCACCACTCCACATAAAAACACGCATAAAATAATATACAATGATATAGAATCAATGAGAAAAGAGGCGCATCTTGGTCACCTTAGAACATTTCAAACAGTTTAATGTCTTCCACAAGGGTCAACACTTCGTATTAAAATTTCGATTCTGGTTAATGTTTTATCAATTTAAAAGGTGTTGCAGATCTTCAAGTCATCGCATTGATATTTAATTATTCATTTATACATTTTGACCAATAAAAAATGTAAATATTGACTATTGAGTCTAAAATGGAGATAAATCATTGCTATGAAAACATTTCTCCTGAGAGATTTAAAGAAAAATAACATACTTTTTTAGATACTTATATTTAATTACTCTATGGCATTGGAGAATTATTGCGTTAAGACTTAAGTAGTATATGTTTACAACTAAAGTTCACAAAATTGTATTAATATATTTCCAAATATCTCAGAAACTGCTGCTTTTATAAAAATATATGTTAAATAAAAGTTTTTTATTTCGAATAGTCTTACAATTTTTGCAATGATAAGTTGTTTAGTTTCTCCAATAGTTGTGGAGATACGGAAATTAACGCTTCTGTAAAGTACCCTAAAAATAATTTTCATAGAAAAATAAAAATAGCCAGTTTATTAATAATCTTAATCAACGTCTAGATACGAATTTTAATCAAAATCGTTTGAGCAGATTTTGAGAAAACCAAATTTTTGTCTTTTAGCCCTTCAGTAAACTACCCTTAATTTTAAGTTTTATAGACACACAGACAGACGGCATTGCAAAGACTATTTTTTGGGGTTCGGGGGGTCATGAGACGTCGACATCCATCAACAATTCAGGTTAGTTTTTTTTTACGGTCGTAATACTTAAACTTTAATGTCCAAAAAGTTAAAAAAAATTCATATAATTGCGTATATATTGAAAGTTATTGATTTTATAAAAATATGTTTCGGATAAAATATCTGTATTATAAATATATATACATATTTGTAATGCTAAGTAATTTCATATCTCAAATAGTTTCGGAGCTATTATAAAAAATGTTAATTAACGCATCAGACCGGAGCCCTTAAAGCCATTTTGTCGAAATATTGAGGGTAGCGATTTTGTTTGGAATATTTATTAATGTTTATAAATGAAATTAAATCAAAATCGTTAAAGCCGATTTTAAGAAAATCGACTTTTTCTCTTTTTGCCCTTCAGTAAACTACCCTTAATTTTAAGTTTTAATAGACACACAGACAGATGGCATTGCAAAGACTATTTTTTAGTGTTCGGGGGGTCATGAGACGTCGAAATCCATCAACATTTCAGGTTAGTATTTTTTACGATCGCAATACTTAAGCTTTAATGTCCAAAAAGCTAAAAATATATATAATTGCGTATAGAATGAAAATTATTGATTTTATAAAAATATGTTTCGAATAAAATATTTGTATTATAAATATATATACATATTTGTAATGCTAAGTAATTTCATATATCAAATAGTTTAGGAGCTATTATAAAAAATGTTAATTTATGCATCAGACCGGAGCCCTTAAAGCGATTTTGCCGAAATATTGAGAGTAGCCATTTTGTTTGGAATATTTATTAATGTTGATAAATGAAATTTAATCAAAATCGTTACAGCCGATTTTGAGAAAATCAACTTTTTCTCTTTTTTCCCTTCAGTAAACTACCCTTAATTTTAGGGGTAGATATCCAATTCCAAAAACCCCTCGGGGCAACCCTATGAAAACCCTAGATATCAAGTTTCAGCTCAATCGGTAAAATAGTTTAGGCTCTAGTTGGAGGTACAGACAAACAGACAGACAGACAGATAGACAGAGACAGACGGAAATTCAAAAACCACTTTTTCGGATTCAGAAAGTCATGAAACGTCAAAATTCATCAAAATCTCGAGTTCGATTTTTTTGACGATCACCATACTTTCTCTACCTGTAAGATAGAGAGAAAGTAAAAATAAATGGTACGGCACACCGCACAGACTTTCTCTCTCTTTCTATAAACTCGTAAGATTTCTGAACGGAATAATGTACATTTTATCATTACCACTCCACATAAGAACACGCATAAAATAATATTCAATGTTATTGAATCAATGAGAAAAAAGGCGCATCTTTGTCCACCTAAGAACATTTCAAACAGTTTAATGTCTTCCACAAGGGTCAACACTTCGTATTAAAATTTCGATTTCTGGTTAAAATTTTAACATTTTAAAAGGTGTTGCGGATCTTCAAGTCATCGCATTGATATTTAATATTCATTTATACATTTTGAACAATAAAAAATGTAAATATTGACTATTGAGTCTAAAATGGAGATAGATCATTGCTATGCAAACATTTCTCCTAAGAGATTTAAGGAAAAATAACATACTTTTTTTAGATACTTACTTATATTTAATTACTCTATGGCATTGGAGAATTATTGCGTTAAGACTTAAGTAGTATATGTTTACAACTAAAGCTCACAAAATTGTATTAATATATTTGCAAATATCTCAGAAACTGCTGTTTTTATAAAAATATATGTCAAATAAAAGTTTTTTATTTCTAATAGTCCTACAATTTTGCAATGATAAGTTGTTTAGTTTCTCCAATAGTTGTGGAGATACGGAAATTAACGCTTCTGTAATGTACCCTAAAAATCATTTTCATAGGAAAATGAAAATAGCCAGTTTATATATAATCTTAATCAACGCCTAGATACGAATTTTAATCAAAATCGTTTAAGCAGATTTTGAGAAAACCAAATTTTTCTCTTTTCGCCCTTCAGTAAACTACCCTTAATTTTAAGTTTTTATAGACACACAGAGAGACGGCATTGCAAAGACTATTTTTTAGGGTTGTGGGGGTCATGAGACTTCGACATCCATCAACATTTCAGGTTAGTTTTTTTTTTACGGTCGCAATAGTTAAACTTTAATGTCAAAAAAGTTAAAAAAAATTCATATAATTGCGTATAGATTGAAAGTTATTGATTTTATAAAACTATATTTCGGATAAAATATCTGTATTATAAATATATATACATATTTGTAATGCTAAGTAATTTCATATCTCAAATAGTTTCGGAGCTATTTAAAAAAATGTTAATTGACGCATCAGACCGGAGCCCTTAAAGCCATTTTGCCGAAATATTGAGGGTAGCCATTTTGTTTGGAATATTTATTAATGTTTATAAATGAAATTTAATCAAAATCGTTAGAGCCGATTTTGAGAAAATCGACTTTTTCTCTTTTTGCCCTTTAGTAAACTACCCTTAATTTTAAGTTTTAATAGACACACAGACAGACGGCATTGCAAAGACTATTTTTAAGGGTTCGGGGGGTCATGAGACGTCGACATCCATCAACATTTCAGGTTAGTTTTTCTTACGGTCGCAATACTTAAGCTTTAATGCCCAAAAAGGTAAAAATATATATATAATTGCGTATATATTGAAAGTTATTGATTTTATAAAAATATGTTTTGAATAAAATATTTGTATTATAAATATATATACATATTTGTAATGCTAAGTAATTTCATATCTCAAATAGTTTCGGAGCTATTATAAAAAATGTTAATTTACGCATCAGACCGGAGCCCTTAAAACGATTTTGCCGAAATATTGAGAGTAGCCATTTTGTTTGGAATATTTATTAATGTTCATAAATGAAATTTAATCAAAATCGTTAGAGCCGATTTTGAGAAAATCGACTTTTTCTATTTTTGACCTTCAGTAAACTACCCTTAATTTTAGGGGTAGATATCCAATTCCAAAAACCCCTCGGGGAAACCCTATGAAAACCCTAGATATCAAGTTTCAGCTCAATCGGGAAAATAGTTTAGGCTCTAGTTGGAAGTACAGACAGACAGACAGACAGACAGACAGACGGAAATTCAAAAACCACTTTTTCGGATTCAGGAAGTCATGAAACGTCAAAATTCATCAAAATCTCGAGTTCGATTTTTTTGACGATCACAATACTTTCTCTACCTGTAAGATAGAGAGAAAGTAATAAATGGTACGGAGCACCGCACAGAATTTCTCTCTCTTTCTATAAACTCGTAAGATTTCTGAACAAAATAATGTACATTGTATCATCACCACTCCACATAAGAACACGCATAAAATAATATAGAATGATATAGAATCAATGAGAAAAGAGGCGCATCTTTGTCCACCTTAGAACATTTCAAACAGTTTAATGTCTTCCACAAGGGTCAACACTTCGTATTAAAATTTCGATTCTGGTTAAAGTTTTAACATTTTATAAGGTGTTGCAGATCTTCAAGTCATCGCATTGATATTTGATTATTCATTTATACATTTTGACCAATAAAAAATGTAAATATTGACTATTGAGTCTAAAATGGAGATAAATCATTGCTATGCAAACATTTCTCCTAAGAGATTTAAAGAAAAATAACATACTTTTTTAGATACTCATATTTAATTACTCTATGGCATTGGAGAATTATTGCGTTAAGATTTAAGTAGTATATGTTTACAACTAAAGTTCACAAAATTGTATTAATATATTAACAAATATCTCTGAAACTGTTGCTTTTATAAAAATATATGTCAAATAAAAGTTTTTTATTTCTAATAGTCCTACAATTTTGCAATGATAAGTTGTTTAGTTTCTCCAATAGTTGTGGAGATATGGAAATTAACACTTCTGTAAAGTACCCTAAAAATCATTTTCATAGAAAAATGAAAATAGCCAGTTTATTTATAATCTTAATCAACGCCTAGATACGAATTTTAATCAAAATCGTTTGAGCAGATTTTGAGAAAACCAAATTTTTCTCTTTTCGCCCTTCATTAAACTACCCAAATTTTAAGTTTTATAGACACACAGACAGAAGGCATTGCAAAGACTATTTTTTGGATTTCGGGGAGTCATGAGACGTCGACATCCATCAACATTTCAGGTTAGTTCTTTTTTACGGTCGCAATACTTAAACTTTAATGTCCAAAAAGTTAATAAATTCATATAATTGCGTATAGATTGAAAGTAATTGATTTTATAAAAATATGTTTCGGATAAAATATCTGTATTATAAATATATATACATATTTGTAATGCTAAGTAATTTAATATCTCAAATAGTTTCGGAGCTATTTAAAAAAAATGTTAATTGACGCATCAGACCAGAGCCCTTAGAACCATTTTGCCGAAATATTGAGGGTAGCCATTTTGTTTGGAATATTTATTAATATATATAAATGAAATTTAATCAAAATCGTTAGAACCGATTTTGAGAAAATCGACTTTTTCTCTTTTTGCCCCTCTGTAAACTACCCTTAATTTTAAGTTTTAATAGACACACAGACATACGGCATTGCAAAGACTATTTTTTAGGGTTCGGGGGGTCAATAGACGTCGAAATCCATCAACATTTCAGGTTAGTTTTTTTTACGATCGCAATACTTAAGCTTTAATGTCCAAAAAGCTAAAAAATATATATAATTGCGTATAGAATGAAAATTATTGATTTTATAAAAATATGTTTCGAATAAAATATTTGTATTATAAATATACATACATATTTGTAATGCTAAGTAATTTCATATCTCAAATAGTTTCGGAGCTATTATAAAAAATGTTAATTTACGCATCAGACCGGAGCCCTTAAAGCGATTTTGCTGAAATACTGAGAGTAGCCATTTTGTTTGGAATATTTATTAATGTTCATAAATGAAATTTAATCAAAATCGTTAGAGCCGATTTTGAGAAAATCAACTTTTTCTCTTTTTTCCCTTCAGTAAACTACCCTTAATTTTAGGGGTAGATATCCAATTCCAAAAACCCCTCGGGGCAACCCTGGGAAAACCCTTTATATCAAGTTTCAGCTCAATCGGTAAAATAGTTTAGGCTCTAGTTGGAGGTACAGACAGACAGTCAGACAGACAGACAGACAGACAGACAGACGGAAATTCAAAAACCACTTTTTCGGATTCAGGAAGTCATGAAACGTCAAAATTCATCAAAATCTCGAGTTCGATTTTTTTGACGATCACAATACTTTCTCTACCTGTAAGATAGAGAGAAAGTAATAACGAAAGGTTTGTATTACTAAGTACAGCTTAAATTTTCTATTTTTTTTAAAAGTAATGTAAGCTGGCTTTGAAGAGGGGAATTGGTTTCGATCCAATTAGTGTTCAAAATAATTTATGTTACTCTTCCTTTTTACTCACTGGTTTACTTTGATCAATGCCACATCGTTGGGTACGTGACGTGGACTGTATTCCAAGGTCATTGACTTTTGTGTACAATTGGTGGGAGAGTACTGGGATCGAGCTATAGTCGTAGACCCTGTGGGTGATATATTTATAAATGGGTCTCTACTTTAATTTAAGGAAAATTTGGGTACACTTTCTCTTGTATATAGCGTAATAGGTCTACATATTTTAACCCACATATTTAACAGTGTAGTATAAAGAATCAATCTCGTATTAGATTTATTTGATTATCTCGGAAAGATTGGTGATCGAATCCTGTTCAGGTCTACATATAGTGTTTTTATTAACATATTTCCTACTCTCCTTTCAAGCAAATGCTGGTGGATTGCCCCTAAAATTCTTCCTTCCTCGTCCCTATCCCCATTAGAATAAAAATAAAATACGCGTATACCATGATTTTATTCAATAATTAAATTATTTAATACAGATCTCTCGGATAAGACACAGAAATAACGGATTATTTTTATAACAAAATCATATTTATGGCGACAAAGAAATAAACGTGACTTAATTTCCATAATTTTTCAGTTTGTATGGTAAATATATATATTCAGCCAAAATGAATACATTATTGTGCTAATATATTAATATAGCTTAATTTTCTACTTATAGTAATCAATGATTTGATATTTCTTGTAATGGGTGTAGTTATATTGTAAAAAGACAATAATTTATCTTAATTTAAAAAATCTATGTTCTAATGCAACTATTCTGGAAAATATAAGATAATCATTAAAAATAGATCAAACATATCTACCAAATGAATAAAACTTAGATGTATTTTAGAAAAATAGGTTTAGGATCAAATAAATCAATTTTTCCTTACAAACTTAAGTCTAGATAAATATAATTTAGTCCACCTATAAATAAAGCACCTATTATGATTTACATTGAAGCTTTTTTTAAACTATAAATTAAATTGAAACTTTGAATTTGAGACATATTTTTTATTTATATACATAAGTTGGAAATAAACCAAGGTCAAGATATCAAACATTGAAACCCCACTCTAGTTTCAGAACTCAATACACAATGTTTGGCTATCATTATACAATAAATAACCTTTTAAATATAAATGGATATCACAAAATGTTTTATAAGGTTATCTCTTGATTGTGGTTGGTCCCCTTTAAAGTAGGATGAAAGGATTCTAGGACAGTGTTTTTTCGGTTTAAATAGTAAAAATGCGTTTTGTAAAATAAATAAAATAATACTCTAGTAGAAAGAAAAATTGTCTACACAATATTTATTTCAACAGTTTCTGAATAGTTTTCATGGGAATGTTAGGATTAGATATTTTTTTTTAATGAAATGAAAAAGATTTAAACAAATTCTAGTGTATGCTAAACAGAAAAAAAGCTATATAACTATTTGAATAAATTAAAATTGATAAATATTTGAATTATATTTTCAAAAAAAGTACTTCTGCGAAAACTACCAAGATTCTGCCCTCAATTTGAAATTATTACCATCTCACCTTAGCACTGATTTAAAGGGAAGCATGTGTGGTACTTCGGAATAATCTGTGGTCGAGACAAAAGGAATTTAAAGTTATATTTAGAGTGACAAATAGGCCATCTTATAATTAAACCATTTTATAAATTATATATGCAGACAAATCCCTTGTTAAATGGAAACACGTTAACAAACCAACTCAGACTGGAACCAAAAAAATTACAGAGTGATTTGTTTTAATCAAACGGCACAAAGCCACTCTAATGCCAACTTAAATAAAAAAAATAGGGTGGATGACACAGACAAACAAATACTACACATCATCCTCTAAGCTAATTAAGCTTTAAACGTATTAATAGGAACACGACGAATAAGGTTGGGGGTAGTTTAGGGGTTGGGTCTACGTGCTGTAGTCACGCATGTCAGAGAAGCTACCCTCAGCTGAATTATATGGAGGGGTTGAAACGGAGGGTAGTAGAAATTAGTCAGCTAGCGGTCAAGGGGTGACGAGGGATGTATGTGTGTATTTGTAAATGTGTGTGTTAGAAAGAGAGAGAGAGGGCTCATGTAATGGATAGGTTGAGTCAGTGTAATCTGTACCACCGAGAGTGTAACATCCCTAGTCAACCAATCTCTTCCCCTTTCACCCCCTTACAACCCCCTCTTAGTGCCATTCCACACCCCTGTGTTGAGCCTTTATCTCTAAAATAAACTACGTAATTTATTTTTTGTGTAATGTCATTAAGATCTATATCTGTTACCTTGCACGTCAGAAATATCAAGGCATGAGAATTGTAAAGGCATTGCCAAGTTCGTTCAAAGATGTCATAAAAATTAATTAAATTACGTTTAAAAGTACTATTGAGGTCAATAATAATAAAAATATGGTGCATAAAAGGCTGTATTAAGTTAAATATTGAAAAGAGACTTACCAGAAAATTTCAGGCCTCTAATTTCACGATTAAAACACTACTAACATAAACTTGCGTAATTTTCGGGTCATACAAGTCCCCTTCCTTAGCAGAAGAGAATGAAACTCTGTCTGGACTATGGCAGTATGGCTAGAGGTAGAGATAATTGCTAGAGATGGATAATGCTGTTGCCTGTTTCTTGATTAAAAAAACAAGATTTAGGCTTGGATTTTGCAATTGCTTGTTCAAATGTCGTGTCTTTATTGTTGTTAGGTTTCTTTTGAGAAAGGATTGTATTTCATATTGGATTTAAATTATTTATGAAATTAAATTATATTATTTGTAGTGTTTTGTATATAAATTACTGACTGGTGTCAGTAGGCCTGCTTGGAAGGACAGGAGAAAGATTATCTAAGGTGAAACATATAGATATATACTGATAGTTTATTAAATATCACTATAGTTTTATTAAAAAAAAATTTGTATTGTGAGATTTTTAATATATATTTAATAACAATACATTTTAATAGGCCATTACATCAATTTGTAAACATCCTAGAAATCAATCCTTTCATTCCTCAGCTTCTCTCTTCGCCGTTAAAAAATAAAAGCGATTTTGAATTGGAAGTTGGCGGCGTGGTAAGGGTTTGGGGTGAAAATAGGGGGGTTATTAAAGATTCCGATCATGTTTTGAGGTTCAGGCGGGTTAGCGAGATGGGGGGTTTTTGGGGCTTGGCAGCTGAAAAACTCCAGACGTTACAAGTCGCCATTTTCATTAGGAACTTAGAGTTCTCAGGAGGTTGCACCCTCTTTTTCTTACCCCCCCTTCCCCTCATCACTCCTCTTTCTAACGAAAACAAAACACGTACTTCTCAACTCTCTTTGGTCGAGCTACCATCCCCTCCCGAACCCCTTACCCACAACACAACCATTTCCTTTCTCGCGAAAAGTCCAAGAAAAGTTGTCGTTTCTTAGCCCGTCTTTTTTTCTAGGCGTTTTCCTCTATTTCTATTCTTTATTTTTCTCACTTTTTTTTGGTCTTCTTTCTCTTTCTTTCTTATAGCAAAAGATAAAGTAAGGACCTAAGACGGATAGCCATCCACAATTTCACCCTGTAGAGTTTCCGCGAACAATGAAGAAAACAAAAGTAGCGGGTTGCGGTCTGTAGTTCTTTATTTTGTTTTTTTGTTGCAGCAGAAAAGCCAAGATATACAGTAATCTCACAGTTGGGGATTAATTGGTAATTGAAATTCGAGTGGAAAACATAAAACAACCGGTCCTTTAGTTAAATAGTTAATTACTGAACCCATACTTAAATATAAATAAAGGAGGTATTACTAGTTGGGTAAGCTTACTCTTACATATAATTAAATAAAATGGTTAACTTCCACAAGAGTGGCCAAATTATTAAGTGTATGTATTAAATAGTCTGGTTGAAGATTACGGACGTGAATGTGGTGGCTTTCAAACTAAAGATACTGAGGATTTTTTTATTATTATTTGTTCTACACTGTTCCTCCATGACCTTATTGATCCTTTCATGATTGGCGTAAAAGCCAGATGGATATTAAAAGGCCATGGAAAAAAATCTCTTTAGCAATTGGCAAGAGACAAAACTGTTGTATGATATTTTCTGGTTTTCTGGCGAATGCTCGAATCGCGGCTGCATTTAAGAAACTAAATCTCCTCGAATTGTTTACCAATCTTTCTCCACGCAAATGATCCTGTACTTTACATTAAATTATTTCCCACTTATCCTTATCTCCAATGTGTACATACAAGAGGATAGCTGAGATGGGTATTAAGACGCAATGATTCTAAAATAAATAATACAAATAATTTAATAGAAAATATTAGGGTTCATACAAATTAGCCCAATTTACAGAAATTATTGTATTGGGGTAGTTATAATGTTATTATTTAATGCCATTTAATCACTGTCTTTCTTATTTTAGTATAATTAATTACTAATCGTTAGGGTATTTACAAATACACAATTAACGTTAATGTGCTAGCTATGAGTAATGTTGAATCAAAGGAGGAATTGTACTCATATTTTTGTAGAGGAAGGTAGAAATTATAAATGAAAACACCTCATCAGTAAGAAGGATCGGAAATCAAACCCTTATCTCCAAGTAATCAGCAGCTCAATCTATTTCAAGAGTCATGACTTTGAGCATTTGACCACTGAAACGTGCTACTATTCTTTTATACAGGATGTTCGTAGACTCATGGCCCAAACTGCACATAAAGCTTGTTTAAAACAAAAGTAATACAAAATTCCTGTACACTTAAATCTGGAAAACTATGCTAATACCATTAAATTCTGTTCAAAGTGTCGGTGTACAGTGCAGGGATAGCAAAGCTGTTCAAGCATGCATGTACAGCAAGTTGCATAGGAGTTAGGTGCGTTGCACTTCACATGTAATAATGGCAAGAAATTTCTGTGACGTAGGACTGTTAATGATAACCCTCAAAACGTATTCTCATTTCTAGATGGACTGGTTTGTGGTTTATTATTAAATTTGGTATGTTCTGCTGCCGTGATCCAAGATGTTGAGGTGTGTAGTGCCGCGCACCTAACTCCTATGCAACCCGCTGTCCACACATGATTGACCAGCTTTACTATTCAGGCGCTGTCTGCCGAAGATTTGAACACAATTTAATGTTATTAGCACAATTTTACAGATGTAAGAGTACAGGGATTTTGTAATAGTTTTGGTTCAAACAAGCTATAAGTGCAGTTTGGGCTATGAGTTTCCGAACATTATTTATATGATCTAGATTAGAGTGGAGACAGTAAAGTTAAGCATATTCACAATCAGTTCACTATAAAATAATGGTAGTCCTACCTACATCTGTTATATTATTAAGATCCGGTTTCAAGAATTCCTTTTCCTTAATCCAGCAAATGATCTAACTAGTACAAAGATCAAAAAAAATTTAAAGTTTTATTTATTATAAAGAAATTATTTCAAACTAACGTTCTTTTGAAAAAAAAATATATTTAAATAAAAAAATAAAAAAATAGAATTTACTAATTTATATTTATTGCGCGTCTAAAATTTATCACAAAAACTTTCGTTAATTTCAAATAAAACATTAAATATATGATCATAATTTTAAAAAACTTTATGATTATATTTGATACTGGCATCGGTGGACACGCAGATTAAACGTCAAGCTCATCTATGCTGGCTTACTATTTAAAGGAAATGTTTGAGATTGAGTTCCAGTTTTGAGTGCCTATAGTGTTTTTTATTTTTTAATTAACCACTTTTCTCTCACAATAATAGAGTAACATATCTTTGAAACCTATATTTCTATATTCTACACCCATTATTGTACCCATTAATAATAAGGTGGACAAACTGAACGGGTAGCAGGGGTCAGATCTGGTGCACCTTGAAACTTGCAAACTTGCAAACTCAAAGAAGGCCGTTACTGGGTGGAGGAAGGGGAAAATTATTGTGGTTCAATATGTGTTATGGTACCAGCAAAACGTGATGTTAGGAACAAAAACAACCCCTTACCCCCTTTGGTTACCACATAGTCTAAGGAGCTGCTTTCGCATATAGTGGACTGCCCATAATGAGGGGATCACGATCAACTTAACGCTACCTTAACGTAACGTTCACTTAAAGTTAACTTAACTTAAGAAAACAGATGCCTGATTACGATTCACGTAACTTAACGTAATAACTTGAACCAAACATCTGCATTCTTGAGTATGATCTGTGATTTGTACTGTTTGTAAAGTGATTATCTGTGAATGTTTACCGTTTTCAATTGTTCTAATATCTTTCTATTACTAAAATTTTGATAAATTTAGCTTTCCTATCTTAGTTTAATTACTTTGTTTCAATATCTGATCACTAAAATTAAGCTAGAGAATAGACCTTGGTATTAAAACCAACAAATGAATTACGAAATAGCCCTGTTGACGTCACTTGCATAATGATTGGCTGGCTGGATCACGTGATACCCTTCAAGTAACGTTCATTTAAATTAACGAACTCCCAGGACATCTCTTACGTTTAAAGTTAACTGCAAGTCAACGTTAAGTTAACTGCATCGTGATCTCCTCCACTTAAACACACGAGGAGGTCCTTTACGTCAAGTTACGTTAAGTTTACTTTAAGTTGAAGTTAAGTTGATTGTGATCCCGGCATGACTGGGAGATTTGAGGTAGACACCCAGTCGCGTGTACTGACGATGGTTATATCTAAATTTATTTATACTTTTCTGTCACGCAAATATAGGTACACTTTTTTTTTATAAATTACACCTTTCTAATTTCTAATTTTATAGTGTAACCAGTACATATGCGTACAAACTAAATTGGTGCTAGAAGGAATAATTAAAGAATTAAGACAGGATCAGTCTTGACATTCTGAATAATCTAGTAAAGGACATAATAGTCTAAAAGCCAGAAGAGAATCACCATCATACTAGATATTTTGCTACAGAGATGTTTCTGTAACATTATAATCCTGTTTATCTACTCACTATCCTCCACTCTGTCGGTTATTCCTATTGTTCTTAAGATTAATGATCCATCTTCGCACGACCTCATCGCCTTTGGCTGGCTTTGTTCCTACGTACAGATCAGTACACCTTTGTTGCTTCTTAAGAAGCTATTTTTATTTTGATAAAAGTAAACTAAATTTGTGGATTTCATTTAAAATTATATTTACAGAAGGATAATAGAATGTAAGATTTCTAAAAAAATGGGGTGGACACTCAACATTTGTACAAAGTGGCTACTCTTTATTACTAGCCCTTCTAAGAAGCATAGAACAAAGAACATTACTTATCAAATAATAAGAAATCAAAAACAATCTATGAATATTAACTTTTAAATGGAGGGCAGTCAACTCCTGTCAGAGTAAAATCAAATTTCTTACTTACTGATGATGATGATTTGATTCTTCTACCAGATGCGCTTCTAATCCATCTAGAGCTGGATATGAACTCAGCCCTTCAGGGTTAGTGTCCGCACCATATGGTAGAAAGCACTAAAACTAGGGCGGTTTAGAAATTGTGGAGATTTCTCGTTGTTTTTCCACACTGTATTTTTCTTGTGAGCGATAGCAAAAGAACCTGCAAGTTTAGCCGGAAAGTATTTTCACATATTTTCCAAGAAAAAATTTGTTGACCTTGTTTGGACACCTTAAGACCTCTGAGGTCAATCCTACTGAGTTATGATTGACCATTCAAAGAGTTACCATTTGTTTGAAATTTAGAGTAAGGTCTACAAGGCTAATAATTTAACGGGAAAATGTACTAATCAGATAATATAAAATCATGGAGGGAGGACATAACCACATATATTATCTCTTTGGGAATACCACCGTTGACAACCATAGGGAAAGGATTAATCAACACTTCCCTTCCTTTCCGTTCCTACCAAGGCATCATTGTCCACCAGATGGTGGTCTAAAAGGGTTAGAAAGGGGGGGGGGGGGAGGGAGTTGTAATTTCTATATAAGTTCCGTTAAATATTTCGGCTCCTACATGAACCTAAGCCCAACTGTGAAAGGCCATTAGGACCCGACCACAGACGGCCATTACATCCTAACCAACTGGACCCCCTTCAGCACCCCCATCCCCCCCACTATCCAGCCTTTCCACTACCATTGCCCCCCCCCATTCCCTTCCAAACCAAGAGCTTTGGACACGAGCCTTCGCCTCACACCCTTATGTCTACAATAATCTGTCATTTCTCTATGGAAATAAACCTAGAGCTTTTGGGAGCTTTGCTGAGGGAATTGCAAAGGAGCTTTTATATAACATCCCCCCCTACACACAACCCTAACATTTCCACACAAACCCGTACGTTATATTAAGAAATAAGTTTTTGAGAGATGGGTTATTATGTTCAATGATCGACTGAGAAATTATTTTTAAAAGTCTATTCCTTTTTTTTTTTTCTTAATGGAAATATAGAATAAAAATACTTCCATGAAAATCCGATTAAATTTTTAGTCAGCTGTTTATTTTCAAGGTTCTCTAATTTTTTCATACCAAACCTTTTTTTCTATCAAAATATATATTACAAATACATTGCTAACACAGTTTTATTTTGTGGTGTTGAAGCTGCACAATAGATTTTCTCAAAACACGTTTTGAACAAAATAATTAGGAAAGTAAAAATGGATGTAGTTCATAACAGATTATATAAGTAATCCTTTAGTAAATCATCAAATTATTTTATAATTTTAAAAATATTGAAACAGTAACACATTGATATTTATGCTTAAAACACTCACTAATTATACATTTCTAGAAAACTTTGTTCTGCTAGTTTTTGAAAAAAAATCATTTTCAAATATCTGGTACTATCTTAAGCTCATTATTTCTAAGAAAAAACCTAATATTGATTAGCATTTAAAAAAGCTCTAAATATACGTTTTAAGCTTGACCTTATCATACAATTTAATAAAATATCAGGATCTTTTAATATCAATCGTCTATAAATTAAACTGAACAAAGTACTCGGAAGCTAAATCAGGATTTCACATTGAGTTTTGACTATGAAATATATTGATACTGAGTTAGAATTAAAGCGATCAAATTTGTATATCTGTACCTCCAGGTATATACAGAGGATTACACTCAGAAATAATAAAGCTTAGTTTTTACACACAAAAATAATAAATCTAGTTTACACGACAAAAATAAAGATCCTACTTTATCTGGAGGTTAAAAGTTTCCTTGAATGCAGTTGTCTCTCAATACTATAAGCTATAAATAATTATTTCTTCTACCTTTATATGAAAAATTACGGTAGTTAAGCTTTATAAACTAACTAAATTGTTTCCTTTCAATTAGACATCGTTTTGATTAAAATAAAGTTTGGTGATTTAAAATACTGTTTTATTAATGATTACGTTCTCGTAGTTATAAAATAAATTAAAACAATCACTACAAAAAATTTACCTTCTTATTTACTCTTTAATGACAGCATTAGTGCCCCTCTTAACGCTCGTTGTTCTTAACGGGACAGATTATTAAAGTGGGACGTTGTAATTGGATAATGAACATTTGGGGAAGTGTTGCTTAACATAAAAGAAAGGGCCTTAACTTCCGTCATTGAAACACTAAAAGAACATGTTATAAAAAGGCAAAAAGGTTATACGGTTTGTCGAAATGTTAAAATATTGTTCCAAATATCACCAATGGAAGGAACTGAAATGTAATTATCCCTCCCTTTAAGGCTGCCTGTTGGTTGAGAGGTTAGTGATTTGGAAAAGGGTATATCAATTTCCTTCATATACACTCACTAGGATTTAAAAACACTACACCCAAATATCATCACTAAGGTAACTGCAAGTATTAAGTATAAAAGCTTTAGCTTCACTTACCCGCCTCGGTGGCGTAGTTGGCTAACGCGCTAGTCATGTTGAGCTCGACCGCCGAGGACGGGGAGATCAAGGTTTGGAATCTCGGTCAGGTGAACTGGGGATGGTTTTTCCTAAATGGTTTTCCACTTTCCCTCCACGCAAATTCGGGTTCACTTCCTCTAAATTCAACCTTCCCAATTCCTCATCCATTAGCGTAATTAGTACTTAAGCGTATAACCTGAACGGGTAGTAATACGAGGTGCTAGATATTAATATTAATAATATTAATATTTAGCTTCACTTTCTCTCAGTTAACTGTTGCCAAATCTCCTCACTTTCAGCTACGCCTAAAGGTACTGTGTTGGTTAAGACGGAGCTTGTGGCAACATCGATGAACCATCGTTGCGAAACTTGTCCTATATTTGAGATAAGATTGACCTGAGAAAACAAGAAAATGGCAACGCTGTTTCCCATTAGAGCCATTCAGTTCCCTCAGTGATAATATTAGGTGTAGCGATCCTGGTGGAGATATATATATATATCTATATATATATGCTTTATTAATCAAAAAACATAATTTTTATTCAATAAGCTGCGGCTTCTTTTTGTGAATATACAATTAATACTACAGTTGGTCTGTTATTAATTACATAATAACCAAGGTATCTTTTAAAGTGAATGATCACTTAATTAAACCTGAAAGGTATCAAAGCATACTTATCTTCATTGTTTCCACCATGGTGCAGCTTATGAAAGGGCCTTAGTAGATTCCTTCATGGTAAAAATGTAAGCTTGCATATTAAACGGAGTGAACCAGAATAATTATCAAATATATATATTTTGAAATAAGAAACGATTTAATATTGAGTAGATATCTAAAAAAAAGATAAAATATTGGAGTCATCACATTTTCATTAAAGATTTAGACCAACTCAAAATATAGAGTATTATCAGTAAACAAATTATAAAAACAAGTAAATATCATTAGTGTGTGACAAAGTAACACGATTTTTTAGATATTAAAATATTTACTAAATTATTTACTCACTAATTAAAATAATCACACTACTATTATAAGCGGTTTAATTTTTTTTAAATATCTATGTAAATTACTTAGATTTTATATTTAATGGAGATACATTTAATACTATATATAGGGATCGATATTATTTTTTTATTTAGTTCAAGTTGACCATCGTAAACATAGAAAAAATTGACTGTTAAATAATTGCCAATAATTTATGATCACTACTACTTTCTGAAGACAACTTAAAATTAAGTACAATCAAAATACTAATACCCCCCTCAAAAAACCTAATAATCAATAAATAGTTTAGAGCTGAACCTATACCATCCAATTCTACAAAGTGCTGGTAAAGGTTCATGAAATTTTTCTAATCATCTAGCTCTCTAGTAACATTAGTATTATACATTTGTATATAAAATAAGGCTGCACAGGTTATTTATTCTCAATGTGCAAGACTAGTGCCAGTTAATTGGGGAATACCACATTGTATAGGGATTAAATTAATTATTTAATCACCTACTTCAGTGGCCGCATTGTTTAAGGCACTAGACTCTCAATAATTTGGCTGCCGATGACGGAGAAATCGTGGTTCAAAATTTGGTCAGGTGTACTGAAGGACTGGTGGTTTTCCTAAATTGATTTACACTCTCCTTCCACGCAAATGTAGAAACGCTTCTTATCAATATAACCATCCTAATCATTACAATTATCAGTAAAATTAGTACCTAAGCGAATAAACCAAAAGGTTTTGTAAAACACGATGCTAAAAATAAAACATTTAATCAATAGGTTTTTAAAACGATATTGATTGAATATTTAATACAAAACTCAGAAAAAATGAAAAGGTTTAATTAATTTAAATACATTTTGTGATGTGTATATGACAGTTTTTAAGAATTTATAAAAAAAATGGCAGCTGAATAAAAGAATCCAATCACAAATTGACATGGATTCGACTACCTCTTACAGTTATATCATTTAAAAAAAGATATTTTGATAACTAAGGCTGATTTAAAAGGAAATGCACCCACATTAGTGTATAAGAATGATAGGAAATCCACAATGACCGCATGTTATTCTCACCAGTGTGCAAGTGTATTTAATGTCTAGAAAACAAAAAAAAATGTTTTCTGGGGCTGAGAATGCTAAGAATACTATATCCCTATATTCTACTAAGAATTTATTTTTTATAACTTTTTTCTCATCCTTACTCAATCATCGTCGTTTTATATATATATATATATATATATATATATATTTATAGCCTGAACCAGTAATTCAACTTGAATCAAAAATCAAATGTCAAATGGAACAACCAGAAAGATTATCGGGATCAATACATCCGCTTTTACCCCCACTTCCCCCCTTTTATGGTATATTCGTGCAGTGTGAGTCTAACGACTGAGACCATACGGTCACCGATGTGGGGTCCCCTTCTTTGTTCGATACGCTTCTTTGTGTAAAGTTAGAATCGTCAGAAGTTTAGGTGTTACACAATGCATTAAGTTGCGTTGAATCGGAGGGGAGCGAGAAATGAAGATGAGACGAAATAAGGGTAGGAACTCTTGAGGGTAGTTGTGCGGGTAAGGGGAGTGTCACAGAAAGTCGTCACAGAGTGGCACCATCTGGGGATAGCGTTGACGTCTGCGTATGACATCACACGGAAGAGGAAATGTGGCTGGAAGAGGGGATGGAAGGGGGGAATGTATGCCGAGGGTTATAATATTGTAGCATCACATTCCACGGTGATGTCGCTAAAGCGGTTTTCCAAGTTCTGGGAAACTGTTTTCCATCTTGTAACGTTAGAAATTACATCGCAAACTGAAATCACTTGTGTTCGTTCATCTCCTATTAATTATTCCATTTACACGCTTTGTGAACTTAAGTGTCATTTGCTAAATTCCTCTTATGTATAGACAATTTTTATTTTCTTTAGCTCCATCAACTCTCCTCTTATTATATTATATAAATAATATTAATTTAATATTATTCTTATTTTTAAAATTTCCTTTTCTTTCTTTAGGTACATAATTATTTTACATTTATTTACTGTGGCATACAATCATTTAGTATTATTTTATTTGTATTCCTTTATGACTACAACCCACCTTGATGGCGTAGTTATCTAATGCGCTAGTTTAGTGTTGAGCTAGATTGCTGAGGGCGAGGAGATAGAGGTTTGAGTCTTGATCTAGTAAACTAAGGGTTGTTTTTCCTAAATGGTTTATCACTCTCCCTCCACGCAAATGCGTGTAATATTTCTCTATAGTCAACCTTCTCAATTCCTAACTCAAGCGTGTATTATTATTATTATTATTATTATTATTATTATTATTATTATTATTATTATTATTATTATATTATGACTGCTCATCTCATATTTTTGTGTGTATATTTATTTTTATAATTTTGTGGTTTAATCACCTCATATTCTTTGCACATTTTTTCAATTCTTTGGAGAATTTGGTAAATTCTTAATCCCTTGTATGTACCCTAACTTATTTTTTTTTTAGATTTGAACATCTCCTGGTAATTTATGCATATTTATCTATTCAATGGCAAATATTTCTACACCTATATTTTTTATTTCATCCTTTTGTGTAATATGATTATTTTTAATTATTTCTTGTGTATTTTATATCCTTTTGTGTTATTTTTAAAATCTATTGTTTATGTATTTATTTATTCTTTTGTGACATTTAAATATAAACTATCTAATAAAACTAATTAATAGGAACTTATATACAGAATGTATTTTCTTATAAAGCATGTATCACATACACCACTATTATTATTATTATATATACATTTAGATTTATATATTTTTATATGGATGTTTTAATATTTATACATATATATTCTATATGTAACTTTTATTAATTATATTTAATGTATAATATATTTATATTATATATAAATAGTATATATTAATATGGCAATAGGATCTTGAAAGTTCATTGCTGCACTCACAAAAGAACGCCACCTATCCCTATCTTAAACTTGTTCTATCCAGTCCACCTCATTACACCTTTTCCCTATTTTGAGCTAATTCTAAACCAGTACAATTCATAACATCCTATCCATATCTTCAGCTAGTTCTATCCAGTCCAACTCATTACAACCTAAACCCATCTTGAACAAGTTCTATCCAGTCTATCTCATTACAATCTTCCTCTATTTTGAGCTAGTACTATCCAGTCCACCTCATTACATCCTTTCCATGTTTTAAGCTAGTTGTATTCAGTCCAACTCATTATACCATATTCATATCTTTAGCAAGCTATTAAACATATTGATATTAAAAACTAATACATATAGGCCTAATGGCGATTAGTTAGGATAATGAACAAGTGACAACGTTTGAACTATAATTGGAATCAAATCATAGTTTTATAAATTATTTAATTTATATATTCGGCTTAAATTTGGTGTTATTATAATCTTAAAATATTAGAACTTTCAAATTTTGTTCCATTTTTAAAAACATAGTTAGACACATTTTCACTGTTCTAAATTTAAAGGTTTAATACACGATATGACTTCTACAATAATTATCTAAATTATATAATTATTTGACTCTTATCTAGATTAATTTCTGTCCCTTAAAACTGTTTTGTAATAAGCTTGTTCTTTCTTTTATACTTGAAACTATTTAATAGGTAAAATATCAAGCTCATTTCCTGTACGTGTATTTCCGGAATCTCGTGCTCATTAAGTATAACTCATTTATATGACCGCAACGCTTAGTAATCTAGTTTGTCCTTGCATATTATTTAAATTAACTCTTTTAGCTATGCTAAGGCCATTTCAGTCCATTCTTGGAATGTTAATGTCTTTCAAAACGAGAGCAAAACACTTTTGCGGAATTTATGACTTCCCATTAGCTAGTTTTGTCTTGGTGGTAGTTTTAAACCGCAACTCACTCAGATTAGTTAAGTTGATAATTATGTTTTTGAGCGACATTCTGGTATGTCGTTTGTTTTAACAACATCGCCTTATTTGGGGTGTGCTCTTGTAGAAGATTAGTATTAAGTGTTAGTGTTAGTTAAAAGAATAGTATTAGTATGAGTAGCTTATGGCCTATAATTGTGCATTTGAAGGGAATTATGATACGTCTGGTGCTATCATACTGACACGAGAGTCCACAATTCAAATCTAAACTGGGTTAAATAGGGTTAATTTTTCTCTTAGTATTGTTATTTCTTTTCTTTATTTGCTGTCACCTATTATTATGTATACTGAGTGTTCGTTTATTTATTTATTTATTCTCTTTATATAACTATTCATTTGGTTTATCTGCAATTAATTAGGCCTATTCTAATAATGTAGAGATTAGAAAGATAGAATTTAAGTAGATATGCCCTAACTAAATCACTGGAAACCATATAGAAATAAATGAATTCCCTGTGCGTACCTGCTCGAGATTAAAACTCTTGACAGTCCCGCCACCAACAGAGTAGAACAAATAAACTTGACATCTAATACGCCTGACTAGCCGTGAGGGAAATGCAGTTATGGATTTTGCAGACATAACTTTTTTTCATGGAATTTTCATCCACGACAAACATTGTAGTGTGTCTAACTTAACTTAACACACACTAACCAAACATATTCTACAGAATCTAGCTAGTTTAATACAGGTAATGGAGAAAGGTAGATTTATAACATAAAATTAATGGTTGCAAAAAAACATTTCTGCAAACCAATGGTCAAATCTATTGCCGCTAAATTATTATCCGCAAAGCTCATAGATACAAAGCTCATGAACAAGAGACTATCGCCACATACCTCAATCGTAATTCTTATGACACAACACGTGACCACAGTTACGGTGGGTATTTAGATGATTAGGGTGAAATATGTGGGAGATAAAAATTTCTAAATCACAATAGCATGTAGGCCTACTAGTAGCGAGTTATGGTTGTTTAGGCTATTTTTTTCACAAATACATTAAACCATAATTGTTCTACCATAATGAGTCTTATCACTTCCCAAGGCTATCCGCAATATTCCGACAATGATGAGAAAATAATTAATCTAGAAATATTATAGCCAGATTTGCAGGATATAATTTAAGAATAAAATCATCCTAAGTGCTTACCACTAGTAAACTAGAACATACGATCTTGCCGTTTAGTGCGCGTCCCAACTAATGTGAGGACTATGGCTACAAACGTATTGATCCAAAATGTGAGGTGTGCACTTTAGATCAAGTGCGAATACATTAGTGTATAGAGACTATTGGGGAAACTTTGAGGGCGTACGGAAAGTTAAACCCATTGCATTAATTAATTAGGTCACTAACCCGCCTTGGTGGCGTAGTTAGCTAACGCGCTAGTCGTGTTGAGCTCGACTGTCGAGGACGGGGAAGTCATGGTTCGAATCTCAGTCGGTGAACTGGGAGTGGTTGTTCCTAAATGTTTTTCCACTCTCCCTAAACGCAAATGCGGCTTCACTTCCCCTATATTCAACCTTCCCAATTCCTAACCCATTAGCGTAATTAGTACTTAAGCGTATAACCCTAACAGGTAGTAAGATGTGATGCTAAATAAATAAATAATAATTAGATCATTAATCTTTAAATATCCTTACTACAGCTCCCCACTTTTGTCCTACCTGGGCTGACATTTTTACATATTTGTGCATTATTCTGCCAACATCATCTGCTGTCTGATTCATACTCTCATTTATTGGTCTCCTTCCTCTACCTTATACATTTTTTGTTTGTTATCTCACTTGTTTACTATATTCCATATTGAATACTCTTCCTAAAGCACTGTGACTTTTCAAGCGTTCGGATTTGTATGCATATGTGCCAAACAAGTTAATATGATGTAAGGTATTAGAGAGGCTTAAATCTGGAGAAAGTGTATTCACAAAAGTGTGGTGGAGAGAGAGAGAAGTGGAAAATCATATAGGAAAAAACTTGCCTTTCTACGCCCGAACAGGATTCAAACCCCGATCTTCCCATAATCGGAAATCCAGTCTAATGCGAGAGTGACGCTTCAGACCATTTGAACACCAAAGTGATTTGTTGATTTTTTTTTTCAAAGTTCGTCCTTTTACAACGTTCAGGTTATAACACTAATGCACTATTTACTCTAATGTAATATAAATGAGGAAGGTTGAATTAGAAGGAAGTGTACCCATATTTGCATGTAGGGAGAGTGAAAAACTATTTAAGGAAAACCACCCTCAGTACACCCTGATCGGGATTGAACACCGATCTCCTCGTTATCAGCAGTCTAGTTCATTGCAAGAGTGAAGCCTTGTATCAGAATTATTGAATATCATTTTCTAAAAGAAAATAGTAATAAAATAGTTAAATATATACTTACATTCGAATTTAGTTAACCATTTAATTTTCCACAAATTATTTTGTTCTAAGAATTACCTATTTTCTAGAACTACTCATGTATCATGAAGCTACCACGTAGTAGAGAAGAGAAGAATGTTCTATAGTTCTTTTACAAAAAAAAAAGGGGGGGGGGCTAAAGAAATACTTTAAATGACATAGTTCAACTAGTTTACTCTCATGAAATAGTTTCTCCTTTTACTTGTCTACGCTTAGTCGAGTTAATCTCAAACTTAAGGTACTTGGAGGAGATTAAAAAAAAAAAGGAAGCTAACTCCTCTTCTTAACATAACACTAACCGGCTTTATGTCCTTCTTCGTATCCTTCGCCGACGAGTTTAGGGGAAATTATCAACCAAGTGTCCGTGAAGGAAGAAGGTTACTTGGAAAGGAGTCTTCAGGGTGCTTAGCACCAGAGATTCCAAAGGAAAACCGCAAGAACCTTCGGTTGAGGGTGAGAGTTTACCTTGTCACTAATCCTCCCTTCATCCCCCCCTTATACCCCAAAACCTCCCTCTTTCCGTCCTCACTAGCTAGCATACATAATTACGCCTTGTGGTGAGTGCTAAGGCCATCTACATCGCTGTTGGCAAAGTGTCGTCATCTTTGATAAATGTCTTGCGGTGGTGTGTTGATGGAAATTCTCCGTAGTAGACAAGTTGGGGCGTGAATATTACACACTTAAGAGCCCATCTCACACCAGATTAACCTGGAAATCGGATACAAACCTACGCTTGAACCAGTCAAAAGAAATATTCTCTGCATTATTCAGTTGACAACCCCCAAAATTGTTTATTTTGTTTGGTTAATATTATTTCAATCTTTTATTTTATTCATTTGGCTAAACTGTTTCACTTGTTTTGATTCAAATATTTTATAAAAAATAATACATAAAAATCACACCACGATGCAACGCTTACTCCAGCTTGTTTTATTGTAATAATAATAATAATAATAATAATAATGTATTTTTGGTTGAAGTTAAGACCAGTGCCTTTTCTTACACTTAACTGACCTAGTTATGAAAAATGTACATTTATTATTATGTGCTAAGAAGTAGTTTGTAATATCTTTACAAAAATAATAATAATAGTAAAAAAAATACTGCCCACATACATAATCGTACATTTATGAAAATATTAAAATATAATTAGTGAAAGCTAGAGGAGAAAAAAACAAACATTAAGGCACACAATCAATCCATACACACATTTACATGTCATTATAATAGGCATAACATATTTAAACATGATAAAGATAGCAAATAATATAAAAACAAAACAATGCTTATAATATTTAGTATTTATATAGATGTATTACATTTTATATAAATTATTAATAAAAATTTTAATTCGTAGTTTGAGATGGATTATTAAGAGTGCCGTCAAATTGAAAGAAATTATAGGCCTATTATTATTGTTGTATTTTTTATGAGCATGAAACACTAAATCTTAGAGTCTTTATAAATATATATTATTAACTTAGAATGTCCCATTCATTGGTGATTTTTTCAAATATTACATTGTTTTAGGAAAGCTGTGTAATGTTTCTGACCATTTACTTTGTTCTAGGAGCTCTGACGATTCGCGTATACCTTCATTTAAAATCAAAATAATTTTTATTTTACAACCAATTTTATTCATAAATAATAAAATTATGGCTAATACAAAATTATTAAGTCATGGGTATGCAATAGCTTGGTTTTCAAATAAACGATTAATTTATTTTTATAATCAATGTTATTATTATTATATACACACTTACGCTAATGTGTAATGGTAGGATGATTGTGAGATGAAATGGAAGACCTACAGTTTAACGTGAGATCCGAACCACGGGGGAGGCCTGGCATTCCACACATTCACAAGTTGTGATTAATACAAGTCTTGTCAGAAGTGAAGAAAGGGTTTGGCAATCAGATAAATCTGTTCCGGGACAAAGGATTGAACCTTGGATCCTTCAGCACCAAAAGTCTGACACCTTACCCCTAGACCGCCAGGTCACCTCTATAATCAATGTTGTTTAAAAAAATTTTTATGTAAATACAATAATATTAATATGACCTTTTCCCTAATTTAATAACTGATCAAACAAAAAATATAGTACACATACCGTCTAATAAACACTTAGGAAAATGTAATCCATAATGTCATATTAGTGTTTTAGGTCTTGTTCAGAATCAAACCTGGAAATTAACTAAGTAGGAAGACTAACAATTGATTCATATGGTGTGTCAAAAGAAAAAAATCGAAATTTTTTGTTAAAAATATTCTAGTATGACCGTAGGTCAATTGGACAATGATACATTGACAATGATTTTCCTCCCATGATAAGTTGTGTATTGCTAGCCTAACCTAACCTAACCTAACTTTATACCCCCTCTCACTAATAGTTAATTTTACCCTGTAGATACTGATGGGGTAGCAATTATTCAACTAATTGGCACGTAAAAAGAAGTTTAATTTATTTATTTTCAAATAATATTCTATTATATAATTTAAATTTCTATTAAAGTGTACAATCCTCTAATTCTATGTTTAAATACGTGATTAAATATAAAATAAATGCAGAAAATACTTCATTATTTATAGAAATATTTTCTTATAAATTCTACACAATATCAGATTTTTCAATATAGATTTTATTTTAACTTTTTTTTTCTAAAATAAAATATAGCTGGTGGCGAGCGTTTAGCTCTGAGGGTAGGTAGTTAACATCACCTGCTGCCGTTAACATATCTGGCTGTGGCAATTTTCACGTCGTGTTGGAACCGTTTCGGTTCATTAAGTCATTGATTGCGACAGCGAGTTAGAGTAGAGGACGCTTGCTTTTCTGCATTCTCGTATTTGTCGCCTCGTTCATTTTGTTCATTTGTGGGGTTCGTTCGTAGCTACAGACTTCCCCATAAGTAGGAATACGAAAATTTGTTTTATTTTTTCGATTATTTATTAAATGTGGGCTAAAAAGAATGGTTCATTTATTTAAAGGTTTTATTAAATCTATATTTTTATAAGAATTAATTTGAATTATATTAGTTTAACAAATCCTTATTTTCAAATAAAATAAATTGAACACAGAAAATATTTTAAATGAAATTTCATCAGACATTATAAAGCTATAATAAATGGTAAAACTAATTTATATTTAAATGTTTAAAAATATGCTTGAGCTATATATAAAGGCCTACATTTATTGCTAATAATTCTTTATTTTTTAAAATTAAAATGAGAGTGGAAGCTTATAGGGAAGTATCTACTGGCATGAGAGTGATTTGGGTTAAAAGAAAAGATTATAAATCGCAAATACATTTTATTAGGTTATATAAGATTGTACTATATTATATTATTAGAATTATTTTATAGGTAGTGGTTATATTTATAAAAATTTACGATAGAAGAACACAATAATAGTCACATAAATATGTAAACATAGAACTTAGTACCTTTTCTAGCTGTCACATTAGATTATTTATACTAAAATCGGATAAAAGCGTTGATAAAATATGGTAAATAATCACTTTAAAAAATCTTAACATATTGATACATCATAAGAATATTACTATTTTTAAGTGTTATGTATAACGACAGATACATTCCTTTTGTCAGTGAACTTAAATCTCCAATGCACCCGCTCCCCTGCCTCCTTCTTCATATCCAAGAATGTTCTTCTTTCCTACAAGTCATCCAATATTTGAATTTTCCTCCATCCTAAGCTCCTCTTTCCCTCAACCTTTCCTTCCATGACGTCGTGAAGAAAACAGTTCCTCCTAAGGATGTATCTAATCCAGTTTGCTTTGTATCGAAGAATCACATCCGAACTGGTCCTATTTTCACCTCCTCTTCTTAGGAAGTCTTAAGTCCCCCTGGCTGTCCACATGAGCTTCTAAATTCTTCTACAGCACCACATTTTAAAACTCTCAAAATATTTCTTTTCCATCTTGCTAAGAATCTAGGTTTCTCCTCTATACAGTGCAATACTCCAAATGTAGGATTTCATCAGTTTTTTTCTCAATTCTAAATTTAGCATGCTTGGTAAGTAGCAACCTTGTATTACAACTTACAAAATATCATTCCTGAGCTAGTAGAATCGTTAAACTCTGAATATTTAACCACATATCTAAAATGTAACATTTAAAATATGATTTTATTAAAAATTAGTATCTAGGCATATTCACTTGATTAGGGTTGATTATTAATAACAATTTCATTCTCATACAAACTGTTTCACTATCACACTTAAGGCTCTTGACCTTTGAATGTTATCACTTATACACTTAGGTATATATATATAGATTATATTTATCAATTATTTGTCATGTATTTTTAAACGTAAAACATATATGTTTCGGGTATATGCGAATTATTTACAAATATTTTTATGGATTACAAAGATACTTATTTCGAATCAATATATTTTTAATTTTTTTAAAAGGTAAATATAATATTCTCCCCAAATAATTTATGATAATTTTTTTTTAGAAATTTCAGTGCCACTTGTAATAATTTTAACAATTGTTTCCCGACATTCACTGGAAATATTAATTTAAATTATATATTCACTGTTTTAATAAAGGCGTTTACTCCCAATTAAATGTTAGATATTACCTCAAATGTTCCGTTTTTAATATTTAATGGTGTTATTAAAATAAGGAAAATAATTGGTATTGGTATATAAAATTACAAATCTCTAAAATCATAAATATTATTAGTACATAATTGCATAAACCAAACGGGTAGTAAGAAGCGATGCTAAAGATAGCATGACTTGATGTATGAATATATTAAAAAGGTTTTAATAATCTTAGAAGCAACCAGATACTATTATTCTTATGAAAATAAAGGTATAACTTGGTTCTAGAAATGTACAGGAAATAATATATTATAAAATTTAAATGACCCATATCCTTTGTCGTTTGGTCTAACGCATAACTCTCTTGTTATACTGTATTGTCTGTAATTGGGTAGTAAGTTTTCTACTCTCACTCAGATGAAATTAAGTTTGTTTCTACTAAAGGAAGTTCCGCTTTTACTCCACGTAAAAGTTTGTATATTTCTTTAATAACTAAACATTTCTCAACCTTTTCCTTACTAAAGTATGCATATACACCCACTTCAATGGATGATAGACCTAAGGCGTCACTATCTCCTTAGACTGGTCTACTGATGACGGAAATATCGGGGTTTGAAACCCAGTTGGAACAACTGAGGGTGGGTTTTATTAAATAGTTAACAATCTCCTTCTACTCAAATGAAGGTAGATCACCGCTAAAATCGTTCCTTCCTCATTCTTACCCAATTAGATTAATTATACTTTTTTTCAAATATCCTGGCCAAATATTAAAAAAGGGCGATAAAAAAGTATGCGTATGGACCAAATGGGTAATAATTTGTGGTGATAAAAATACCAATTTTATGTAGATCTTTTATGGCACACCCTGTATTTCTGAAAGCCAATGATCAAGGTTCCGAGATTAAGAGGCTAATCAGTCCGACTGTCGAATAAGGTAGTATTGGGATGTGAGGCATGCAGAGGTTTCGGGTGGGACAAGTTTAACTAGAAAATACGTCGAGGTTTTCGTAGCTAGAGGGGAATAGGTAGGGAGAAAAATGTGTGGGAAAGAGTGAAGAAAAAGATGGGGGGGGGGGTGATTCACAGATCGCTTCATTAGTGTAGCACATAGAAGAACTTGTGTTTGAAGGAAGGGAAAGAGTCTAAATGCTGTGACCAGGCTGTGACGTAATCCACAAAAACTTAGTTCCAAACAATTTTTTTTTCACCTTGGGCTTGAAGTTGCTACATCTTTTATTACAAACACAAAAATAAAATAAATGATTTAATATATGTATATGTATATATAACCCGCCTTGGTGGAGTAGTTGGTTAACGCACTATATTAGTGTGGAGTTAGACTGGCGAGGACAGGGAGATCAGGGTTCGAATCTCGGTCGGGTGAACAGAGGGTGGTTTTCCATAAATGTGTTTTCACTCTCCCTCCACGCAAATGTGGGTTCAATTCCTTTAAATTCATCCTTTACAATTCATAATCCATTAGCTTAATTAGTACTTAAGCGTATAACCTGAATAGGTAATAAGATGAGATGCTAAATAAAATATAATTATAAATATATAATATCATTACTTAACGTACAGTATTGAATCATATTTTAGGAGTGTAGAATTTTCTTAAGATTATTTTGCTATAAGCTCAACATATGCGTGAAAATTATATTTAATTCATATTTCTAATTTTTAGTAAACATTTGATATGATAAATTTCAAAGTAATTTCGTACACATAGTAAATGAGGGCTCATATCAGTGTTAACTTTTTTAAATCAACAAGTTCATCTTATATGGTTTACCGATTAAGAAAATTCGGGGTTAAAATTTCCATCGTGTGTTTTAAAATTGCTTACCTTAGTAACTATCCTATTCTCCATTCATGTGAATGATGGTGTATTTTATCTCAATTTTACCGTCCTCTTTCCTGTCATGCTGAAAAATTAGTAGTACAGGTGGGTGGTAAAATATATTTCGTACAAACACATACTGTAAACATTTTCTAACTGGCATCTTTAAATGGGTTTATTTTATTTAATGTTTGAATATAATATTTTAAAATTCTTAATACAATTTGCGGAATTGTTGATTTGAAATTAAGTCTGTTTTGTAGAGTAAGGTGGGAGTGTAATAAACAATGTTTAGAGCACACATTTTTGTGTGTTTTTTACTAAAACTTTTTTTAGTAAAATAAATAAAATATTGCTCCAGTAGAAACAGAGAGTTTAATTTTCTTCACATGGTGATATCAACAATTGTTGAATAACTGTCAGGGGTGTCCTGGAATTTAATGACAAGTTTGGCTCTTTGTTTAAAAAGTTTATTTTTAATTTTAATGCCGCTATTATCATCGCAGATATTCAACAACTGATGATATCAACATGTGACTAAAGTTATAATCTATGTTTCTACTTGAGTCATAATTTAAATATGGTGTCCAAACAAAGTGTTTATGTTACCGTTAAACTGTTTAATTCAATTATTTTGTAAAATAACTAGGTATTTTATGAATTACCTGAATCAGTCAGTTAAAATATGAAATAAATACACTTGTACACACTATAACTAGTTATTCTATAAATTAACTGATGGCATGTATTAGTTAGATACATTTTAATTTGTAGTAAGGAGAAGTATGAAATATGAAGTATTATAAGGAACGTACTTGGTAGAACGACAATTGATTGATTGATTGATTGATACACTTCTAAAGTCAATTAAGAATACAAGTTATGAATATGAGGGATGGTTTATTAAAAGGGAGATTGTTCAATCAGAAAAAAGAGTTAAGATGCTAAGTAAACTACCAATATGAATTGATGGAAATGATAGATAATTAATTAATCAAAGAGAAAAAATGGAGGTCAGGAATTTAATCACTTATAAATACGTAACTATCTTCCTATGAATCACATATAAATTGTTCAAGAGCATATTGAATTTTAAAAATAGGTAAAACTGTAGTTGAGCAAGATTCTATAAAGCAATAAAATTATTAGAAAAATTTTGTAATTTTTTTCTGAAAACAGAAACTGTAAATAATTAATGACTGAAATGGAGTCATTATTACAAGTAATAATAACATAAATGATCAATTCATAGAATCTAGGAAACAGTTAATAAGGTCAACTATGCAGTTACAAAAATTTGATAAGATTAATAAATGGTGATTGATGATATATTGGTAATTTGACTAATTACATGAATGATCAATTTAATAGAATCTAGGAAACAAATAACAAGGGCTATTACACAATGTAAAATATTAATAAGATACTAAAATGTGATTGATAGTAAGTTGGTAATTTGACAGGTAATTAGTTTGTGACACATTCACATATGCGAATTGCAGATGAGATAATAATTCATAACTTGAATTGTTAATTGACTTAAGAATTGTGTCAATCAATCAATCAATCAATCAATTGTCGTTCTACCAAGCACGTTCCTTATAATATAAAAGGCTTTTAATTAAACTTTAAAATAATTTGTATTATTTATTTATATTAAGCAGTTAGATGTAACATTACGTCCAGAATATTTAGAACTATAAAAATTAGTCTGAGGTAACTAAATAAATAATTATAAAATTTGGTCATTTACCAGATTTAAACATTTTAATAATAATTATTAGTTTCAAAACTGCTAGAATGTCACTTGGAAATTCATTAACTACTATCATTTAGCAGGTTAATTCTACTAAACATAGACGGTACTACTAAAGAACAAAATTAAGGGAAGTAGAAATATTAATAGAACAAATAGTTATAAAAATCGATTCTAAATTAAAAAGTTATCATCCTATTATAAATAATTTATTACAACAAGAACTATTAGAATGGCCTTTGGAACTACATTGGATATTATTCTTGAAAAAAGAAGCACAAATTTATCTGTTACATGGTTTTTTTGAATGGACATTTTTGAAACCTTGATCAGTACTGGTACTTTTGAGCTGTAGCAACAGACTGGAGTGATGTCTTGATGTTAGGTACTTCTTCAATTGTGATTAATTTTGGTCCATACACACTGAACTGGGACCGAGAATACAGCTGATAGATGTGACAATTTCTTGTTCCCAACCGAAAAAATCTTTTGTTGGATTTTTCCATTATAACAGCTAGAATATATCTGGCATCTCTTCTTCCTCTGTCAATTTCAGTCTCTGAAATACGGACTTAAATGCCTTCAGAGGCCTCAGAAAGAGATTTCTCTGACATTAATTTCATTTTCCTAGCTTGACCTTCAAAACTTTCTTTAGCTTCTCGTCTTTACTTCTCGATATTAATTTTGTTCAAACACAGCTTGCGAACCTTCTCTACAATTTTATTTTCTAAATGGAAGTCGTCTGTGAACAGACTCTTCACATTTACAATAATTTTTTCTTCTCCTTGCGATCTTTTGAACAAAATACACACATTTAAACAATTTCATTTGGCGCAGTTTCTTCAACCAAAACCTCATCATCAGGTTTAGATGAAGTATTTGATACATTCAAAGCATTATGAAATTGTTATTCATCTTCCACAGAATCAAATAGACTACTTCTTTCGGAATAGAAATTGTTAACAGTCCAACTCTAGGTGCAGCAACTTACATAACCTCTCAATACCAGAGTGAAGAGCTCTGTTTTTCATAAGCTGAATAAATTTTAGCTCCTTACTCCAGCAAGTGGAGTGATTGTCCTGCATCATTTTGTCAACATGTTTTCTAAGTCCTGGTTAACTCTCTAGACACTACCTTGACTCTGGCTATGCCTAGGTTTAACATTAACAGTCTTAAGCTCTGGTCAAGCTATTTTTTATATCATCTATAATTTTATTACAAAATTCTCTGTCACTGTCAGACTAAAGAATACATTGAGCGCCAAACAACAGGACTATATCAAGCAACTGCGTAGTAACTTCTTCTGCTATCTTTGTTTGAAGAGGTTTTATTACAACGGATTTAGTAAGATGCTCTTTGTTATATAAAATAAATTTATAGTTTCCATCAGGTTGAAACTGGAAATCTATAAGATCTATTTGACATCTTGAGTTCAGATGTGATAATATTATATATTAGCTACGTGGACACCAAAGCGGGTAGTAAAGCTAGAAAAGTAATTAAGATGGCCCTTTTAAAAATAATAACCTATTTCTGTTTCCTTAAAGACATATTTGTTTGTTATTTATAATATTCTTCAAACCCACTTTGGTGAGTGAATATCTTAAGGCGTTACTTTCGTAGTTGATTGGTCTGCCAATGGTGGGGAGATCTAAGATTGTATCCTAGCTTCAGGTTATAAGAGAGGCTTTTTCTTAAATGGTCTACCAATATTCTTCTACTCAAATGTGGGTACACTTCATCTAATTTTAATCTGAATCATCCCTATTAAACTAGCGTAATCAGTACATATGTTATAGCCTTAGTTATCAGTAGGAAGTGGTGTTTTAAAATAAATCATCAAAGGCATAAGATAATTTAAATTATATAGGCTACATAATTATTTTCAAATGTTTATTGATAAATATTTACTATCAGTTGGAGATTATTGTGGATAATTAACAAAATCTCTAGATATATTTACAAACAAATTCAAACTTTACGATAGTCACTCATCAATAATCTAATATAAAATGTTTTTACAAATCATTATTATTATTATTATTATTAGCACCGCGTCTTACTACCCATTCGGGCTATACGCAATAAAGCTAATGTGCAATGTAGGGTGATTGTGAGATGAAATGGGGGACCTACAGTTTAACGTGGGATACGAACCACGGTGGAGGCCTGTCACTCGTCACATTCATAAGTTGTGATTAATACAGGTCTTGCGTGAGGTGAAGGAAGGGTCTAGCAATTAGATAAATCTGTGCCGGGACCGAGGATTGAACCCGGACCCTCAGCACAGAAGTCTGACACCTTACCCCTAGACCACCAGGTCACCCACTTTTACAAACTACTATACATAATGTAATAACATAACAGGTATCCAATTTGAGCCCAATCGCTGGAGTCATTTAAAAAAATTAAAAAATCAGTCATTAGTAAATTATCCTTTAAAGAAATGTCCTCCAAATACAATGTAAACGATATTTTTCGTGTCAATCACTCCCAAAATACCCATTTGGAATTAAATCATTAGAGTAAATTTTGAAAATATTTATGGTTTTTGAAAAAATCAGTCATCAGTAGAATACCTATTAGCTATTTTTGTACACTAAAAAAAACTATAATTTTTTTTTGTCATACCACAAGATGAAAATTTAAAACAAAATTGTTAGAAGAATTTTCCAAAAAAATTTAGAGTTAATAAAATATCACTTTTCATTAAACTACCTACATTTTAAAGGCCAGTTTCAAATTAAAAAAAAGTACACTGAGGTATTGATAGCCCTATTAAAATATAGATATAAATTACAATAAAATCCGTTAAATCGTTTTTGAATATTGACCAGGAACAGACAAACAAGACAGATATCATACAGAATTGAAAGATCCACCTTTCGATTTTGAGTCCACAAAAAACTTAAATGTTCGTTGTTGCAAGATCTCACTATTATAATACTTTCTCTTGGATATGAGAAATTAACCCACTTTTGTGGCTGCGTGGTCTAGTGCGCTGTATACAAGACTGTTCGAATCTTGGTTGGGTGTACTGAGAATGGTTTTACCAAAATTGTTTCCCTGTCTTCCTCTACACAAATACGAGACAGTTCCTTTAATTAAAACTTTCATAATGCCTAACACCATTAACACAATTAATAAATAAGCGTATACTCTTAATGGGTAGTAAGACGTGGTGCTAAAAATAAAAATGAGAAATAAAAAACTCTGTACTTTATAAAGGCAATTCTTTTGAAAATTGCGCAAGTCACTTTGTATACGTGAAAAAGACAGCGAGTGAAAAAGACAAAGAGATGTAGTCTTAGCCTTAATCTTTCCCTACCCAGTAATTAAGCTGCCTGTCCAAAGCCAGCAGCTGAGTCGCAAAAGGGATTGCCAAGTGTCTGCTTTGAGTGAAGGGAAAAAGTAAAGTTACGACTCTAGTTGTTGAAGGTGACATGTAGGCTTCGCGAAGACATGTGAGGAATGTAACATGATGGTATGTGGACCAGGTGTGAGGTACCTGGTTGTTTTGAGAGGTCACACACACGTACACACACACACACTGTAGTTTCATTGCGCCCATAGCACGGTTTAATTAGAATCACCCTAATGGAAGGTATTTCAGTAGAACAAACAATGAAGTCATCATCGTGTTTGTTTCTACTAGCTTTTGTCCATTGGCCATTGCTAACAAGCTATTTGTGCACATATATATGTATACAATGTATAGGCCTATATATGATATATTGTATGTATATTATATATTATGAATTTTATGTATTATATAAATATGCTTGTAAATTTATTTGCAAACAAATCGTTAAATCCATTTATAAAATAGTTCAAATTTTTCAAAGATCAGTATTCAGTTAACTACCTAAGAAACGTTTTTACCCCCAAAACAAATAAACAGTGTTATTTAGAATTTTTAACACAAGCCCACACAAAACTAAATGATTTGAATCATTTTTAAAATATTTCAAATTTTTGAATAATCAGCCACTAGCAAAAAAATAAAAAAATTAATGAGATTTTACCCCATAAACAGTAACAAGGGTTAACTGTTATAATACACCATACCCTTTTATACACTTAAGTGAAATTTTTTTGAGTAATTTTATTAATTTTTAATTTTTTTTTTAAATTTCCATAACTACCATTTTTAATTTCAAAAATTTGGAAATTTGGAAAAAATTGGAATTTAAAAAAATTACTCATAGTTAAAATACCCTTAATTTGAGAGACAGGGTCAGAGTAAAAAATTAAGTATGGTCCTATAAATTCTAAATATAAAGTTTGAAAAAACCCATCATAAGGTTTTGGGTCAGGGGCAAGGGACACACATTGAGACAGAAAAAATTGTGAAATCAACATTTTTGTTCTCGAAAAAAATTCACCAAAATCTTGAGATCCATTTTTTCAAGATTACAATACTTTTTCTTGATATGTGAAAGTAAAAATGAACAGCAAACCCAATAGTGTTATTATCAAGGCAGTTTTGGGGGATATTGGGGGTTCAAACCCCCCGAAATATTATGAACAAAATACATATGACTTTATTTATACTTCAAATCATTTCAAAATTAAGGTACAAGTACGAATTAGGGGGTTATGTTAACGTGAATGGCACTTAAGAGAGCTTCTAGAGGTGTTTAGTATTTATAATTTTTTTATAGCCATTGGAAGTTAGGGCATTATGTTGCCATAAAAAAAAACACTTCAGATAGATTCTAAAACTGTTAATCATTTAGAAATTTTTCTGGCCTCCGGCAATTAGGGGATGTGCCCACCAACTCCCCCTCCCCCAAAATCTTTCGCTGGCTACGGCCTTGATTATTATCAATCACTTTTATAAGTATTGTGGTTTTGTAGAAAAGGTTGGGAGGAACAAGATAAATGCAGAATACAGGCAAGTGGAATGAGATTCCTGAGAAGTAGAAGATGCGTGACAAAATTTGACAGTATGAGAACTGAGTGAGAAAGAGGAATAGTAAAGGAAGAAACAGTACAGGATAGAGAAGGCACCCCTAAGGTTTCACGGCCATGTGAGAAGAATGTGGAGGGAAAGGATGCCTAGGAGGATGTTGGATATGGAGGTGGGGGGAGGAGGCTGAGAGGAAGACCAAGGGACAGATGGTTGAAAGTAGTAAGGAGGAGTGTGGAGGAAAGAGGAGAGGACTGGGCTAAGGTTTCTAGAGAGAGGTGGTGGGAGTAAGGATGAGTGTGGAAGAGAGAGGAGAGGACTGGGCTAAGGTTTTTAGAGAGAGGTGGTGGGAGTAAGGATGAGTGTGGAAGAGAGAGGAGAGGACTGGGCCAAGGTGTATAGAGAGAGGTGGTGGGAGTAAGGAGTAGTGTAGAAGAGAGAGGAAAGGTCTGGGCTAAGGGGGAGGGAGAGAGTTGGTGGGAGTAATACCTTAATAAAACTCCCTCAACATACCAAAATTAAAATAAGCTCCATTTCTGTCTGCACCCGCCCATTCTTCAATAGTAGTTAATGACCTGTTCGGTTCAGTGTCGAGAAGATTTGAACCTTTATTTCATTTCCTTTCTGGTCATTCTCTCTTCAATCCCATATAGTTTATTTTATTTGGATTAAATCATCATGAATAAATAAATTCAAAATATATCTATCTAATATCTCATCTCCACAATATCACAATACCTTCTAAATTTACCTTCTTATATCTATAATATCTTTGACTTCATACCATATTTTTTCCAAAATGTTCTTATTTCACTTCATATATACACGTTCTTTGTAATTCTATTAGTTCCCTTAATAACACGACATGGTATACTCAAGCAGATAGTTCTAATTTCTGGTAAATATAACATTTCTTAATTATTAATTTTTTAAACATTATTATTTATAAAACGTCATTAATTTTATGTTATACCACATTGG
Source organism: Timema podura (assembly GCA_033556935.1). NCBI lineage: Eukaryota > Metazoa > Arthropoda > Insecta > Phasmatodea > Timematidae > Timema > Timema podura. The sequence goes on from JAVRXN010000006.1 coordinate 21,254,087, forward strand.
CTGGCGCATTGTGTCTTAACCATAAATGTTATTCGTTGTGTTCTTTCTTTCTCATCAGACCTAAGGATTATGCCGCTGGTGCATTGAAACATGTCGTCATAATAACTCTGCAGCTCTAAAAATGCAGCCAGAAATCAAGGAACAGGGAACTACAGCTAAGAAATATATTCAATTTTTACTTTTCAAATTTAATAATTTTTCTGTCAATTTTCAAGAGTAATACATTAATTATCAATAAATGAATAGTCACATATTCCTTTGATTTTTTTAAACTTAGTTTTAAGTGTAATTGACTCAAATGTTTATTTTAAAATTTACCTAATCTTTAGATGTTTGTTAACATCTCAACATATTCATTATTATAATGTATCATAGGTTGTAACTATTACTACAAAATCTTTAACAAGTATCATTAAATATTGCGCATGTATGTTATATATATATTACATATTTATGTGTTTTTCACTTCAATTTAGTACAACTTTACCGAATGATATTCACTCAAAATTGAATCTTATTTTTCTTAATATAAATAAAGTATATTCTATTATTATCAACGTCCTTAAAACATTTTTTATCACCTCGTCTTACTACCCATTTGGGGCATACGCTATCTTTATTTTTATTTTGTTTAATATAATCATTCCTGACATCTCATAGCACCTTGAATTGATGGTAACCGGTATAAAAAAATATATTTTAACAATATTTTCTTAGACATTTTGGTGGCCGTATGGTCTAAAGTACTACTCTCACAATAGAGTAGATCCGGGCTCGATCCCGGTCGAGTGTAGTGAGGGTGATATTCTCTGAATAGTTTTCCACTCTTCCTCAAGTAATCTTTCTCTAAATTAAATCTTGCTCATCTATAGCAAAAAGCACATATAGTAATTAGGACACAAGCGAATTATATATTACCAAAATGGGTAGTAAGAGTTATTGCAAAATATTTTTCTTGATCAATTATTCTATTTCGGAGGGCAAGTAAAAGCCGTCTGTACTATGACAATTGTAGCATGCGAAATAACCCTTGAGTTATGCGAAAATACCTTTCTCGACCAAATTGGTAGGCCATTTCGCTCTCGCTCATAGAAATTATCGTGTACTTCTATGAATGATAGGTTTAAAAAGTGCACGGTAGATACCTCAATTAAACAAAATAAATATATGAGCTCACCTATATGGATATATATGTTTCAGTCATATAAGGTACAAGGAAAATGGTATTGTGGATTTACATGTTCTTTTCCCGCCTCGGGGGCGTAGTTGGCTAAAGCGCTAGTTTCGTGTTGACATAGACTGCCGAGGATAGGTAGATTGATGTTAGAATCTTGGTCGGGTGAACTGGGGGTGGTTTTCTTAAATGGTTTTCCATTCTTCCTCCATGTAAATGATGGTTCAGTTCCTCTAAATCCAACCTTCCGAATTCTTGTCCATTAGCGTAATTAGTGCTTAAGCGTACAACCCGAACGGGCAATAAGACGCGGTGCTTAGTTAAATTTAAAAAAAAATACATGTACGTTGCAAAACAAGTGCAGAAGAGAAATGGTGGTCACGTGACAAGCTCTAAGCCAATCATAAGATGTCTTAACTCATCTGCACGAGCTGCTCTGCAAAATTTCAACTCAACTCTGTTTCATACACTCAGCCTGAGATTTTTGACACAGGAGAACCAATCAATTCTCAAATCATTGCGCATGCGCTGAGGAGCTAGAAGCTAGCAGACAGCTTCGTTGGCCGTTGTTTGGAGATTTGAAATAACCCGTTAATGTAAAGTGTGTGTTTTGATATATTTGATTGTGCCACGACACAGCGTTATAATTTGAAAACATTCATGATGACAATTGTTTAACATAATGTTTATTTTATTAGAAAATAAAATATATGTTGACAGTCAGCTGTTATAAATTTGTGTTTTAATGCATCATGGGTCAACATGCAGAGTGTGAATTGCTGTGCTACTAAAGCAGATTTTGTTACTATTTTCGGTGGACGTATGATTTAAGCTTTACAAGTTTATCTTGGCTAAAATTCTTGAAGACCACATTGAAATCCACGCTAATTTCGATTTAACCTAGATTACCAAAGACGGAGAGATATAGTTCCGAATACTGGTCAGGTTTATTGAGTGTGATTTTTAAAAACTTGTTCCCCACTCTCTCTACTAGCGAATATAGGTACACTTCCTATAAATACAACTTCCCAGCCACTATAACCAAACGTGCCAGGTGGTGCTAAATATATATTATATAGCTATTGTTTGATTTAACTCACAGTTCAAATTCAGCTGATGGTATCGATAGAGGTTTTATATAAGATATCAAATATATCAATAATTTATTTCTAGGTACCATCAATTGATCCTGAAAAGCCATATATATCATTCTGCAATAATAAACAAATTATTTATTCCCCATAAATATTTTTTTAATTATGGCAAACTTCTGAGCCACTTAGATGGAATGTAAATAAATACTCTCCTGAACTTATACTTCCGGTCTCTATTGAGGTAATTAAACAATAAAATATTAATTGCACAATTCCGACAAGTGTAAAATTATTATTAGAGATAAACACTTATTCAGTGATTTAAAATCTTATAGTAATCACGTTATAAATAGTCAAATTTTATATTTTATTAAATTCATGTACCATCATTAAAGTAGAGTTATTTTATTGATGTGTACAAATAAAGTTAAGTATGACTATACGTGCATATTGAGGTGTACACAATGATATATTTATAGTATGTTAAAAAAACATATTGATAATGTACAAGCAGTTTCAAAGTAGTCAAATTACATCACATTTATCATATCTAATTAATATTATTTTTTATACCCTAATATCTAGCTTATTTTCCCCTCCTCATTTTGTAGTATCCACATATGATAGTAATTATTTAGAAAAATTTTTATTAACCTAACTTTATTAGTTAATTTTACTAATGTGTCCAAATTTATCATTGAAATTATAAATTTGAAATGTCTATTTCATGAAACTTCTTATTTTGACATTAATAAATGGAAAAAAAAAATCTCTCCGGACTAAAAGAGTGCAGTATGCTAGGTCAAGACAAAGGGTAAGATATTCCCAACTAAAAAACACCCAGATAAATTGGAAGCTTGCTTCCTTTTCTGGTCGGTGTTGCTGGAATGGGCTAAAAATTTGCTACCTTCTACCTTATCAAATATAACTCCCTACCCATAATTATGTTAAATTCCCCCGCCAAGATTCTAAGGACGCACATAATTTTAGTTCTTACTAATCGAATGATCGTAACGGTCTAACATTTAAACTACTGTGCAGATTCAATGAAAAATTCATCCCCTTCTAAACCCTCGTTCTGGGACTGGTACTGTTGCATTTTCACAACACCTATGATTAATTTTTTTATTAGGTTGTATCCCCTACAAGTGTTCCTCAATTAGTTCCTGCTTCGTCATCAAAGGTTTTTTTGTTTAATTATATTTTGGTATACGGGAGTTTTAACTGGCGCCATAAAGGAATGTTGTGAATACCCAACGACGCCAGTCGTGATGTCATACGTTTTGTTCATTTCCACCTTATGTTTACAATGCCTAGTTCATGCAAGTTATGTCAATTGTCTGAAAGTTATATCGCGTTGCATTAGTTTTCTCTCGTTGTTCACGATCTGTCGCCTATTATACATAAAAATACGAGTTAAAGGAATTAGCTCAAAGAATAAAAAAAATGTCTACCAAAATTTCAATAAAACTGCAGCAAAACGTTTGATCAAGAAAGTATTAGTGAATTAAATGTTGTAGTAAGATAACACAGTAATAATATAGAAGTAATCAGTAATTTTTATAATAGTAGAATATAAAAGAGTGCCTTAAAATATTTCTTATAATTTTTTTCTAATAATAAGCTATGTTTTTGTAAAAGTTTAATTCACTTTAAGTTAATTATTTTATTGAAATTTACAAAAATACAATATTATTCAAATATTTATTTAATAATATTGCTTCAATAATTATATTTCTTATTAAAGTCCGTGTTTTTGATTATTAATTAGAAAATTATTGGATGTTGTAAAATTGCAACAGCACAAGTTCTCATGTTCTGCTTTTAGTGCCAGTCCGTGAAGGCTAAATATAAAGGTAATATTAAAGTGAAATCTTAACTAACGTGACTTGAAAGTAATTACGGAAATAGGAGTATTTTCATTCATAAAAATTTTCATCGATACAGGTTACACCTAATTGATCTTACCCCTACTCCATTTAGAAGAAATAAGCACCGTTCGTTTGAAAATGAGGATTTGGAGTGGAAACAGCCCTTCCTTGATCCCACCCTCTAACTGGAGAAGCCTGAACAAGATTAGTTCCTTTTGTGTTCAGGAAGAAGCCGAGGTCTTTTGTCAATCGTAACCGCCAATCAGCATCTTTTGACAAATCTCCTTGATGCTTTCAAACTGTGTGTGTATGAGAGAGAGAGAAAGCTAGATGGAAGAATATCCACGCCTCTATTTGGTAACATTAACGGAATGTGCTGATACCGTGAGTTTCCTTCCTTCGGTGTTTTATCAAACCGCGTTCTGGAACAGCTCACTGACTCAAAGACCTCCTTCTAAAGGTGCGACATGCTGTATATTTGTTTGAAGGGCTTTAAAATCACGAGCAGATGATTCACAAACAGATTCCAGAAACGATAAAAGGTCTTCAGAAACCTTAGGAAATCGACTTTCGTTTAGATAACTGAGCCCTCTACCTATTTAAGTTCAACTGGAATATTAAACGCATATTTTATAATATTCATATATATTTAATAATCTTTGGCATTAAGAACTTGAAAGTTCAATTCGGTTCTTAACAAAGTATGCCACCTATCAATATTTCGAGCTAGTTCTATCCAGTCTAACTCAATATACCACAGCTTGAGCTATCTCTTTCTAGTCTAGTTTATTAAAACCTATCCCTATCTTGAGCTAGTTCTATCCAGTCCACCTCATTACATCCTATCCCTGTCTTGAGCTAGTTCTATACAGACCACCTCATTACATCCTATCCCTGTCTTGAGCTAGTTCTATACAGACCACCTCATTACATCCTATCCCTGTCTTGAACTAGTTCTATACAGACCACCTCATTACATCCTATCCCTGTCTTGAGCTAGTTCTATACAGACCACCTCATTACATCCTATCCCTGTCTTGAACTAGTTCTATACAGTCCACCTCATTACATCCTATCCCTGTCTTGAACTAATTCTATACACACCACCTCATTACACCCTATCCCTGTCTTGAGCTAGTTCTATACAGACCACCTCATTACATCCTATCCCTGTCTTGAACTAGTTCTATCCAGTCCACCTCATTACACCCTATCCCTGTCTTGAGCTAGTTCTATACAGACCACCTCATTACATCCTATCCCTGTCTTGAGCTAGCTCTATACAGACCACCTCACTACACCCTATCCCTGTCTTGAGCTAGTTCTATACAGACCACCTCATTACATCCTATCCCCTGTCTTGAGCTAGTTCTATACAGTCCACCTCATTACACCCTATCCCTGTCTTGAGCTAGTTCTATACAGACTACCTCATTACATCCTATCCCTGTCTTGAGCTAGTTCTATACAGTCCACCTTATACATCCTATCCCTGTCTTGAGCTAGCTCTATACAGACCACCTCACTACACCCTATCCCTGTCTTGAGCTAGTTCTATACAGACCACCTCATTACATCCTATCCCTGTCTTGAGCTAGTTCTATACAGTCCACCTCATTACACCCTATCCCTGTCTTGAGCTAGTTCTATACAGACCACCTCATTACATCCTATCCCTGTCTTGAGCTAGTTCTATACAGTCCACCTCATTACATCCTATCCCTGTCTTGAACTAATTCTATACACACCACCTCATTACATCCTATCCCTGTCTTGAGCTATTTCTATATAGACCACCTCATTACATCCTATCCCTGTCTTGAGCTAGTTCTATACAGACCACCTCATTACATCCTATCCCTGTCTTGAACTAATTCTATACAGACCACCTCATTACATCCTATCCCTGTCTTGAGCTAGTTCTATACAGTCCACCTCATTACATCCTATCCCTGTCTTGAACTAATTCTATACACACCACCTCATTACATCCTATCCCTGTCTTGAGCTATTTCTATATAGACCACCTCATTACATCCTATCCCTGTCTTGAGCTAGTTCTATACAGACCACCTCATTACATCCTATCCCTGTCTTGAACTAATTCTATACAGACCACCTCATTACATCCTATCCCTGTCTTGAGCTAGTTCTATACAGTCCACCTCATTACATCCTATCCCTGTCTTGAACTAATTCTATACACACCACCTCATTACATCCTATCCCTGTCTTGAGCTATTTCTATATAGACCACCTCATTACATCCTATCCCTGTCTTGAGCTAGTTCTATACAGACCACCTCATTACATCCTATCCCTGTCTTGAACTAATTCTATACAGACCACCTCATTACATCCTATCCCTGTCTTGAGCTAGTTCTATCCAGTCCACCTCATTACATCCTATCCCTGTCTTGAACTAGTTCTATACAGACCACCTCATTACATCCTATCCCTGTCTTGAGCTAGTTCTATACAGACCAACTCATTACATCCTATCCCTATCTTGAGCTAGTTCTATACAGACCACCTCATTACATCCTATCCCTGTCTTGAGCTAGCTCTATACAGACCACCTCATTACATCCTATCCCTGTCTTGAGCTAGTTCTATCCAGTCCCCCTCATTACATCCTATCCCTATCTTGAGCTAGTTCTATACAGACCACCTCATTACATCCTATCCCTGTCTTGAGCTAGCTCTATACAGACCACCTCACTACACCGTATCTTGAGCTAAATCTATCCAGTCCAACACATTAAACCGTTTCCCTATCTTGAGCTAGCTCTATCCAGTCCACCTCATTACGGGTCTAGGTAAATTTTTCGAAAACAAGTTATTCGAAAATCAATTTATCGAAATCAATTAACCGTATACAAAATCATCGAAAGTAATTTTGTTGAAAATCAATTTTTCAAACCATCAATTTTCCGAACGGTATTTTGTCGAAATCACATTTTCGAAATTCAATTTCCCGAAATGAATTTACCAAAAATTAATTTTTCGACAGTCAAATAATAGAAAATGAATTTTTTGAACAATCAATTTTTTGAAGAATCAATTTTGGGAATGGTTTTTTTTTTTTTTTTTTGGAAAATCAATTTAGCATACTGCCAATTTTCCGGAAGCTATTTTATCGAGGACTGGGAATACCCTACCCCTACCCTTACCCCCCTATATGGAGGATTACCCCCAACTTAACCTAACCTAGCCTAACCTAGCCTAACCTAACTTAACCTATCCTAACCTAATCTAACCTAAGCCAGAATTTTATTATACTTCGAGATTATCGTTGGAAGACTTTATTTTCGAAAACCTCCTTTTTGAAACATTTATTTTGAAAAACATATTTGAGGTAAATTTATAAATCATCTTTAAAAATAATTTAAATTTTGCACCAAATTCTAAACGAGAATAATAATCTCTTCCGCTAGGGGCAATTAATTCTTCAAATGACAACCAGATGCTTTAAGGGTCCAAGAACATTAAATAAATTAAGAAAGTAACAGTTCCGGAATAAGCCACACTCTAAAGCAGATAGCGTTAAAATCACATACCAAAATTAATATATATATATAAGCATGGTGGGCCGGCGATTTATGAATCAAAATAAATAAAGAAAATTTAATATAATGAATTAAAGGTAAGTCGATTATATATATAATATATATTTTAATTGTAGATAAATAATTAATATTCTAAACTTTTGGATTGTGATTGAAATAAAAAAATCAACAGTAAAGTTGTCAAAGTAATTACGTAGTTGAAAGACTGAGTCAACCTACTTTTAAATTTATAATATAAGTAAGATTTTTTCCAAAAATAACATCAAAATAGTTGCCAGTTGGGCTCTTCTTACTAAATTTGAATTATATCGGCTATTCTATAGGCAAGATAGTGTGTTTTTTTTCCCATTATAATTGAACAGGAGTGAATTTTCTAGCTCTAGGATAAGGTTATTCTTATAAAAATTGTAATGCAATGGCATTTATAGTTATCCTTTAAGGTCATTAATTTTAAAATTGGACCGTAGTAACTTTTCTAGCTGCCATATAAGGTACTTCATATGAAAATTTGGCTGTAATAAGACCTTGAGCACACACAAATCGTAAAAAAAACTATGTTTAAGTGTTATTAAGTTCTGTCCATTGATAGTGGCCCTTTGATTACATTGACCATCTCAACAGGGCCTCTTAAGATCACCAATTCAAATAACGTCCTTCAGTCCCCATGCATAATGGAGTTAGGTTGTAATGTACTTCGTAAGTTTGTTGGAGGGAGGGGGGAGGGGAGAGGGGGAAGCTTTTGTGACGTCGTAGCTTGAGGTTAAATTTTACTTGGTAACGCAATATAAACGGCCACGACTCTCTGCCTATTTGCGGCTATCGTCACATGAAAGGTGACATCTGTAAGGGTTTTTAGACGGTAATCGATGGCGGAAGGTTAACTACACTAGGTTGCAACCTTTAAAAGTGCTGTGCAGGTCTATCTTAAGGAGGCATCGTCAAATTAATTTAAAACCTTATTTCTTCCTCCTTTCGACTTTCAATGTAGCTAGAATGTCCTCTTCCAAACTTTATATTTCTCTCCAACTAAAAAAAGGGATTAAACTTGCAACTGTGACCACATGGCCTAAGGAATCACTCCCGCATTATGCAAGCCTGTCGATGACTGTGAAATCCCGAGCGGGTGTACCGAGGGTGGTTTTTCCTAAATCGTTTTTTTGCTCTTTTTCCGCGTAAATGTTCGTACACTTCCTCCAAATTACAGTTTTCCTCATCCCCCTCAAAAAAATAGAATAATTAGTCTATAAGTGTATCCTACACACCAAAAGGATAGTAAGAGGCTGTGCTAAAATAGTTATCAAGAGTCTTTGCTATTAGTTAGTTAAGAAGGAAAATACATTCAGTTCCTTCATAAGCTGACACCTTGTCTAGACCAAAATAGAGAAATAGATAGAGAGGATATTATAATCATTTCATAAAACCCGCTGTTACCAAAACGATGTTTCTTAGTATAGTGAAGTAAGAAATAGGATAATATCTTATATTCACAAGATATTTGGTTAACTCAGAAGATTTCTATGAGTATAATAAAGGAAGTAAGAGGGTAGAGAAATACTATTTCCTACACTAGACTTGCACCTAACTCTGAGGCTGTTGTCGGATATAACAAAGTGATATATAAGATGATATTTATTTTATATTACCCACATTTTAAGTAATTGTTTCTATAGAGTATAGCCAAAAGATATAATAATACCCTATTTGTTTTAGAATAATTACAGCGCTCCCGGAGGCTATGTCCTAGTTTAGCTGAGAGAGATAGAAGACCGTATATTACTTAGTAGGCTCTGCAGTTATCTCAAATATTGTCAAGAAATTTAGCTAGCGATCCCTGACATCGCTGGTTGGTATGTTCTCGTGGATGACCTTCAGTTAATTTTGAAGAAGTTCTCCTTATTATTGCTCTAATAGCTGAATTTGACTATTTAAAACAACATAGGCTGTATCCTTCTGAAACTAGATGATGGGATTACGGTTTGGTGTCTTTCAGATCAAACTTGATTAAAACCAAGCTAAATTTTCTTAAAACTTCATCTGGCCGATGATTTTTCCATAACCTAGAAGTTTGATGTGTTCATTTTCTCACAATGCAGATCTATTATTTGATTCATAAAGACCGAGAGCGTAATTCATTCGGTTTCATGTATGTTCATTGAAATTAGAATAGCCTGTTCACATCCGTATCCAAGAAATTCTATCATTTCAATTGGAACTTTCTGTTCCAGGTTATCGTATTGAAAGCTGGACATTTAGTTTTTTTAAGGGTTATTGAAGAGGTTGAAAAATCGTCAAAAATACATTCACATTAGATTGCCCAAATATCTTAGTTTTATTTTTATTGAACTTCATCCACTATCTTTGGACCAATTACCTTGTGCTCACCTTTATTAACGACAGAAGCCTACTGGCTATGTATGGGAAACCATCCATAGTACTCTCAATAGAATCGATAGTCCTCATATCGTGCACCTATCGATAGTAGCCACACTTGATATCGATGTGTAAATCTGAATTTGTGCTTCTAATTCTCAGAACAAATGTAGAAAAAGGGTAGTGGTAGGTAAAACTTTCTTTTAAAACTATGCCATTTACAAAAAAATATTTTGTTAATATTGTTAAATTACCAAATTCAATATTAGTATAATATTTCTATTTCCAATTATGTTTTTACGGTTTTTTTTTTCAGGACATTTATTATTGTAGGGATCTGCTATTAAAGATTGAAATGACTTCGTTTCTTCTGATATATTAGTTTTGCAGGTATTCTAAATATTATTCCAAATATTAATATCCCTGCCCTATCAATAGACAATCGATAGCCAGGTTCCATAGTATCAAGCTATCGGTTAGTACTGACTATAAATATTTTCCCAACCCTACTTCTGGTAGTTGCCGTTGAGGAGCGAGGACATTTTTGTTCTTCACCGTAAGGATTTATCGGTTATGCACTAATTTAGCGACAGATTTTAAAGCATTTTCTTTTACACAAGGCAGTTTTTAGAGATTGAAGGTGGTGGTAGCAACAATTAAAGTTCCTCTTCATATCTAAGTTTTTACAACTTCGCACTATTTTTTTTTATATTCAACGAGTGACTGATAGTACAAATCAAATGACTTGCCAGAAATGAAAGCGTTCTACATTCGTTGTAAGCTCAATAAAGTGACTTGAAAATACAAGTCAAATTGAATATAGCTGAGTAATCAGTTTTTATTAGATGTATTGTTATATTATGCACTTAAAAAATAGACAGTTCAAATTAACTTCTAAAGCGTACAGCGCAATATCCAGAAGGTAGAGTTTGAATATAAGTCTAATTAACTCAATTTTTATTTCGCTCCATATCTCGTTACCTATATGACATGTATGAATTTTAATAAGCAAACAGGGTGGGTATAATAAGGTATAGTTTAGAGGAACTATATCCATATCCACGCGGAGGGAAAGTGGGAAGCTATTTTAGATAGAACCACTCTCAGTATACCAAACGTTTTTTGCTCCTTGACCTCTATTTCATCAGCCAACCAGACAACATGTAATTGATATTTAGTCTGCATGCCCAATGGTTTGATTAAAAACAATCTTGACATCAGAAATCTGTTTTATCTAGTCCCACGGTTTGATGTGTCACTCACATGACAAACTTATAAATAGTGATGGGAGGATCAGGGATAGAATCCTAGTCAAGTGTATCAATAATTTCTTTCCTAAATGGTTTCCCACTTTTATTCCACACATATTCAGATATATTCCCTACAAATATTTATTTTCCATATTACTATTTAATGCATATAGCCAAATAAAATTTTGAAAATCACAAAAATTAAATAGTATAATCACATGTTACTACCCCAATAAATTCTCAATAACAACAAACACTATATGTATCTAATCAATGCTAATTGTTATATTAAAATAAAATTTATAAAATAAGAAAGGTTGAAGATTAATCTCTGCGAGTTCATTCTGTTTCTAAATATCTCAATTTGGCTACATTGAAAAAGAAAATCATCACACTCCAAAATTATGCTAAACTGGATACACTGTGCCTTTGGTGACCATCCGGTGTTCATAGGTTAGGGGCGTTTCTAATGATTATTAATAGTTTATAAGTTTTTATGCACAATTTATATAAGTATAGGAAAGATCTAGCTTAATTTGAAAATAACACATAATACTCCTTCTATATTTTTTCATAAACTAGAAATCCCACACGGCGTTGCCCGTGACCTACTGTGGTATAAGAATCATAGTAAGCTCCTCCCCTCCCCCCAATGGTGCCCAATTTGAAACTGAAACGTTATCTCTGAAACGTAATATTAAACCAGATTAAAAATAGTTACTTCAAAAATGTGTTAAAAATACCTAATTAAAAAGATGAAAAATTTAAGAATTTTGCTTCGAGGTGCATTCAGAACCCTTCGATCCACCTTTGTTAAAAATTTAGATCTGACATGCCGTAGATTTGGCTGGGCATCGCACACAAACACTTCCTTTTATTATTATAAATATGATAGAAGAGGACATGAGTCTTTATTAAAATATTAATTTGAGTAATAAAATGTTGACTAACTAAAAAATTAATCAAAATTAGAGTAGAAAAACAATGAGCTGATGCGGAACTTATAGATTTGGTTTGAAGTTGATCGGGATCCAAAAAGTCTGTCTACCTCTGGTCTGAGCTGTCACTTTTGAAATGGACTTGAGTGTTAATAGTGAGGAGATTGGGGTTTGAATCCAAATATATTAAAACTAATTATTTTAAAACCATTGCCAATTTTACGTGTTTTTTTTCATCATTTTGAATAATTAAAAATAATGTTTGATCAAACTTTGTTTCAAGAGAGTTAAAGTATCATTTCTCTACAACTGAGATACTCAGAAGTCATCCTTAGCTTACAATCCTTGGTCACTCATTTTATGAGCGTGATATCCTATTCAAGCCTGCCTTTGTGAGTTAAACAGCTACTTCTAACAGAAACAAAATTTCTATCATTTCTCTTACATAAAACCAGAACAATATATCAGGAAACACATAAGCGACACTGGGCATCATACGCAGTTTACCGAAGATTCAGATCATCTTCTGGTACAGGCCAACCAGGAACAGGGGTCCATGTTAATACTCCTAATGGGGGCAGATTGGAGACCCATATGTTGGGGTTTGGCATCCCCCAACCCAATCCCCTTTCCCCCCCTTCTTTAAAGAAAATTTCAGGAATTTAACTATGTGGGAGGGAGTTTTAGCAGCATTTGAACATATATCTGAGCTAATCATAAAAATTTCAAAGAGTCAGATCTCTCCAAAACAAGAAAGTTTCTGAAAAAATTAACAAAGAAATTACAGTTTAGCTATGATTGAAGCCATTGAAAAGTTAACATTTATTTTTCATAAGTTTAGTAACAAAACAAAGAAAGAAAGCTGTTGCAAAAGGGAATGGGAATAAATCTACATTTTATAATTTTTATCTGTTAACACTGATAGTGATGATTCAAAGTTGTTATTAGCAAATTGGAGCCAAATCTCAAATACATAATTTTATTAATGTTATAAAGAATATAAAAAAGAATTAAATAATGCAGATTAATGAGGGGGCCTGGAGTTCTCCTTATCACTTATATAAGGGTACCCACGACCCGGTACATCTTTTAAGGACGCGGTTTGACTCAACGCGATTGCAAATATAGATGCTTCAAACTCTGGAGTGGATGCAGTGTAATCTTCATCTCTTGTGTTCTTCACTTTTCCCATATCGGAGTATTTATCCTTCCAGAAGAGATTGACATATAGTATGCTTATAATTTAAACTTACTTTGTATTTCCTATATGAATCGGCTATTTCAGAAAGGACATATGTAACTTTTTTAATTTTTGAGAAAAATGAAAAAAAAAGTATCTATTCCGACGAATATAACTCTAAAAATCTTTGAAAAGTTTATTTTTCAATTGAAAATTTCTACATTATACTGGCTACTTAGTTGATCAAATTTCTGTTAACTCTCTTAGAAATTTAAAAAAAATGTTCACGTGTGTCATTTCTGCAATAAACCACAATTTCAAAAATGTCTTTGGGCACTTGCTTCAAAAATATCAGAGTAAGTTGAAAAAATACCCTTTTTATTTTTAAATACATGTGATAAAAATAATGAAAATAATATGTCAAATACAGTTGTGTGTTTTCCTGAAATAATTAAAGTTATTCTTCAATATCAGTCACGAACAATAACAACATTGGTAGTTGGCCAGTTGAGTATATCTTCATAGAAGTTGTCATAACCACTTATGTAATCCTTATGCTTCACAAGATCTTCAATCTTCTTTGCATTTTGGAATCAAATACTGAAGTTATTATGTATGCTTTTTTTGAGGAATTTCTCCATCTAGATATCATATTATGAAAATTGAAATATGACACCTGGACATGTGAATCGAACCCGGGACCTTAGGCTTAGTACGCCTATTCTCTAACCACTGAGTTATCCAGGAGTCGTCCCGCACCCAGGGTCATTCTTCATTCATATTTTAAGGCAGAGTTATGATGGACGTGCGTTAAAATCGTCGTCTACAAATGTGTGATTTTATTAAGATCACGAGCTATCAGATGACGCAGCCACCTTCGACTCGGTAGTTGGCTTAACAAGTGGCAGCAATAAGACAATTACCGTGTCGAGGGTGGCTGCGTCATCTGATAGCTCGTGATCTTAATAAAATCACTTATTTGTAGCCGACGATTTTCCACATGTCCATATAGACTCTTTCCTTAAAATATGAGTGAAGAATGACCCTGAGCACGGGACGTTCCTGGATAGCTCAGTGGTTAGAGAATTGACGTACTAAGCCAAAGGTCCCGGGTTTTATTCCGTGTCCAGGTGTCGTTTTAAAATTTAATAATATGACTTCTTTGCATTATCACCAATCGGTCCTTCAGGGTAGGCTTTTGTAGATGTGAGAGGAGAAACCATTCTAGTTATCGCTAGGCTAAAAGTACTTTCGATCAATCCACTGATAAACTGTTGGCGAAAACTTTTCCTTCTTCTCTTTGTTGTACTCAAACACCTTATATGTCTAAATCATGAAACTTTCCTTTAATTTTTAGGAACTTCCACGACCTGCAGTCTCGTCAGAGATTGTTGTCTTCTTGAATTAGGTTGTTCACCATGTTTTGAATGAGAGGAATTCATCAGTTAATACCTCATGAATATTAAATCTGCCTGTAATACTGGCGCGTAAAAAGAGTTCTTCATACTTTTCAGGTATGTAAATGCGATTCCGTTTTTCTAATCACTCTTTTGAGGAGAGACCAAAATCCCGACCACATGGCAGAAATGAATGACCACGAACTGGGAATAGTTCTTGGATACCTTCAAATCATTCTCTGTCACAGAAATTGAGCAAAAATTGCATTACATTGTGGGTTTTTTTCTGCCCAGCAGCCCCATCACTAAATAATAAAAGTCTCTTCACTGAAGAAGGTAAGGTTTGAATGTAGTGCCATTAAAGGCTGCACACTTCGTCAGGAGACTTATTAGCCTTCCTCTCATGATGTGTGAAGAATTTTGCTTCATTACTTTCTAGGTTATGAATACAGAAGACATTTAGCCACATTTGTCGTAGATAAAACACTTCCTGTACTGGGATTAAGGAAAGTGGTTGGTTTTACATATAATCAAAGGCTAGTGCCACGGTGTCATAATCTTAAAGAATGCTTCTTTTAACATAGTGTAGAACTTCTTGGCGCGCCTTTTGTATAACATATGTTCTGCAGTTACATTCTTTTAGCGTTGTCACTTAGGTTCGGATCCTTATTCTTCACAGAAAACCTTCACACTTAGAACATACGTCCACTTGTGGTCTTTCAAAAGAGTAATTAATATTTTCTTTGAAATACTTCCGAAAGAAATGACATTTCACATTGTTTGCGCATTCAGGATGCTCTTTAACTAACATTTCGTCCATGATCTTCATGTTGATTTTAGCATATAGATATTTTATCGTCTTCCCGTCATAGTGAGACTCTTTGACTTCATACCTGGATATATGGTCATGAATCATAGTTTAGATTTCATCGCTGATGGCATTGACACTTAGACTTTTGCTTCTAGAATCACTAGGATTTAATCCATCAACTAAAAGATTACATATTCGACGGACTCGACTTGCAGTGATACCAAGTACTATCATAAACGTGTTTTTGTGAACTTCTTGGATTCTCCCATCAATTTTCATGTTGTAGGTAGATAAGTGGTTCTTACTTTTATGTTTTAATCCTGCAGTGTTGTTGCTACGAACTTCTTCAGAATCTCTCCCTTCCTTTTCATCATCGCCTGTTTCATAACTTTGTGTGGGATCTTCCTTCTTTACACGCCTCCTTGTTGGTTTCCTCGTTTTATTAAGGCTCTGCAAGAATGTATCTTTCATATCCTTACTTTCTAAGGAATGAAAATAGTTTGAAATAATCACTTTTTTTCCTCACATACATTTAGATAACATTTAGTATCACATTTGCACTTAAAAATTGCCAATACCAATTTACCTGCATACGATTTATAAGATATTCCTTTCACTTTTGAATTTTTGATAATGTTTCTCTTAATTTTTTTTTTGGAACACTATCTTGTTCAAAATCATTGACATATTATATAATGTTTAGAACTTTAGGCTTTAAGCAATAAAACGAAAGTCAAAAATCTACTCCAAACTATAATCAAATATCTGCACAGTAACCTTTAAAATTACAGCTTTCAACAACACGAATAGATTCAAATGACAAAAATACAACTTCAAAGAAAAACCAGCTGATTTCAAAAAAACTTGTCTAACCTTATCAAATAACAATTCCCTGTATTGCAAAAACCACACAATTGCTTTCACATGTGTTGGTTCTGCGTTATGCTCAAACTTTGAGGCCTCGTTTAGCAGGGTAAGAGACATTAAATATGTGTCATTTCTGCAAAAAATTATGCGTCTTTCTACTCTTTATTAGGATCCAGATCTAACACAAAAACGCCAAAAGATTCACATACGTCTTTTCTGAAATCCGATTCAAATAATCATAGATTGTCTGTATTCCTATTGGGAGAGATCTGTATCAATCCCTTGCACCCGGTGACTTTTGGTCATAGTTTAACCTAACTCTTTCACAATGTTCAATTGCTTGCTAACTATTAATGTTAATAACAAAAAATTAATAATATCCATTCTTATTTGTCCTATTTTGAGAATACATAGGTGTGGTAAAAACATACTATGTTTGTTTAGCGATCCTACATGTGACATGGTGGTCTAGGGTTAAGGTGTTGGACTTCTTTGCTGGAGATCCGGGGTTCAGTCCTTGGTCCCGACACAGATTTATCTGATTGACAAACCCTTCCTTCACCTCGTAAAAGACGTCTAATATTCACAACTTGTGAATGTGTGGAGTGCCAGGCCTCCACTGTGGTTGGGATCCCACGTTAAACTTTAGGTCCTCCATTTCATCTCACAATCACCCTATTATTACACATTAGCGTAAGTGCGTATAACACGAATGGCTTGTAAGAAGCTGTGCTAATAATATTAATAGACTTTTTAAAACTTATTTAAATTCTGCTTCTTTAAAAAAATTCATGTTAATTTTCATTAAAACTATTAAATTAGAAATATATAAGGAGTTCGTTAAAGATTTAATGGTCTTAGCAGGTATATTGTACTAGGAATAAAAAGATAAAACTTTCATTTCGATTATTTATTAAAGTTAGTTTAGAGTTTTACTTTCTTGACGAGCTGATATTTTCTTATATCTATAGTTTTTTGATAACCCTGTTTCGTTAATAGAAATTATGATGAAATTATTGAACAGGTTTTGACAAACGACCAATCATTTTAACGCTTAGGTGTCCGGGATGTCGAAAAAAATCGTAGTTTTCCACAAAAACCAGATTTTCCTAAAGAATCTTCAGTTTTCATTCTTTGTTTAGTCACCATGGAAACCGTTATTGGTTGCATAGATGTAAATCATTAAATAAAATATGTATCTTTGACTAGAAAATAACAATCCATTCTTTATTTGTTGTTCGAACATATCACAATTTTCTATTTGGATGAATATTTCTCTCTGAATACTGGTCATAACACATCTAAATAGAGATTACTAAACTGGGGAAACATTTATTTTTAATTATAATGTTGTTAATGTTAATTCGAATTTAAATCAATAATTTTGGGCATAATTCGAAAATTAGAAGTTTAAGTAGTTAAGTTCGTAAACATATTTTTAACGTTTTGCTCTGCACGTGTTAAAATTATGTTTAAATATCTTCAGGTGTGTACTATGAGCTCAAAAATTAAAAAATAATTATTTTGAATAATGTTTAAAAATTGCCATTTTAACTATCCAAGTATGAGTTTTGTTTTCAGTTTATTTAATAATGGATTTTTATGATCATTTTATTCAAATAATGGGTTTTTCTGCTCGTTTTAGCAAACATTAACAGAATAAAAATTCATAAGTTAAGCTTTGGTTTCATTTTACCGCTTAATTCAGACGATATGATATTTTAAAGTACCATAATATTTGATTACCACATAAACACTTTCACGTTCTCTTTCTCTATTAGACTCTCCCACGCTCACACATATTATCTTGTATTCTATCCCTTACACACACAAAACACACACACACATTCTATAAAACAATATCTTTAATATAATTTTGTCTCATTCTTTCTCTCTCTCACACTTTGTCCCTTTCTCTCTTACAAATCTCTACACTTTTATAAACTTTTTATTTCACATTTTCTCTCACATTATATTTATTATACTATCTCTTAAGCTCTCTCCCAAATTCTCTCTCTCTCTCAAACGCACTTTATCTCCTCTCTCTCTCTCTCTCTCTCTCTCTCAAACTTCATCTTTTTAAAACTCCCTTTTTCTCAAACTCTCGCTCAATCTCACTCTCTCAAACTCCCTGACTCAAACTCTCTCTCTCATCTTATATCTCACTCTCTCAATCTCAAACCTACGCTATCTCTCAAACTCTCTTTCTCTCAAACTCACTCTCTCAATCTCTCTTTCTAACACTTTATCTCAAACACTCTCTCCCTTACACTCCCTCCCTAACTTTCTCTAACCCTCTCTCAATCTAATTTTCTTCCTCTAACCTAATCTCTCCCTCTCTAACTTTCTCTCTCAAACTCGCTCTTCCATGCCCTCACATTTTCTCTTTCTTTCACATAATATCTCTCCCAAAATTTTACACTCTCTCCTTCTTAAACACACACACTCTTTCTTTATCACAAACTAGACCACACATTCTTATTTAATTATTCTCTTTCTCTCTCACACAAACTTTTTCTCTCACACACAATCCCTCTCCTCACACACACACTCATTTTCTCTTCTCCCACTATTTCTCTCTCTAGCACATTCTCATACTCTCATTATCACTTGCTCACACTCACTCGATATCTCTCAATTGTTCATTCTCAGTCTCTTAAACTCACTTTATAACCCTCACACTCTCATTGTCACACTCACCTAAACACTTACTCAATAATACACTTAAACACTTACACTCTCATTTTCACTATCACATTTTATTACTCTCTCTATCATATAACTTATATATAATTTTATAAGCCCATTTCTAGAAATAGAAAGTACGAGGAAGTAAATGAACATATTTTGACAAACGAACACTCATTTTAAAAATTAGGGAATCGTGATTCTGGTAAAATAGTGGCCTAAAACTTAAACACAATTTTCCTAGCGAATTTCCCATTTTTCCTTATTTGTAGGCAATTGTTCATCAGTAGAATCATTCTTTGTTTACATCACCATGGAAACCATGATTTCTGTATAGAATTATATTAGTAGACACATTTTGTTTATGTTTATAATTAAATAATATCGGCTCAATCATTACTTGAGTTTTTTGGTGCAACGAATATATAGATATCTGGGAGAGGGATCATTTTAAGTTCTCATCGGGGCGTGAAGGGGGGAAATAAATTTTTTTATTCAAATTACACACGGGTAACTAGATATATAAGTAAATTTGATAGCCTTTGAAGAGTAAACTCTTAAACAAAAAGTGAGTGTGGGAATATCACATAGATCCTTTCCCAATAAAATGTTTAGCATATATTTCAGTGCAATAATCTGCATCCATCACTGCAACGACCCACTTGTCTTATATAGAAAATGATAAGCCCACAATCGGTGTTTGACATTACGTGAAAATGGCAGAACTTATTTTGACAAACGATTGCTCATTTTTAAGGTTAGGGTTGAGGATGTCGGTAAAAATAGTAGTTTCTAAAAAAAAAATAGATTTTCCCAGATAATCTTCAACTTTTCATTCTTTGCTTACATCACCATGAAAACCCTGATTTGTATATGATTTAAATCAGTAAATAAAATATTTAGTTTTGGTTAAAAATAATAAATCAATTCTTACCTAAGTGGTAAGGTACAACAAATAGGTAAAGAGCTGGAAGAGAGGTCGTTTTTAAGTTATAACGTAGGGTGGGTAAGAAAAAATTAATCACTGAAAGATCAAAATCAATTGAAATTTGTCTTTATTGCGTAAAAATTTAACTAGAAAGTTGAATCAGTCTTCATTCTATAGAACTTTTCTCAGTATAAAATTTTTGAATACATTCTAGATTGATAATTGGCAGATATCTCTGCAATCAGCCACTAGTATTTTATATACACTTTAGTAAGTGATAAATTAATATTACCAAGAGTAATTTATAATGTATTTTGAAAATACATTCTAAAATATGTTATAAGCTTGATAGATCATAGTTTTGTTTCATTACGTTTTAGTAGCCCACCCTGTTGAGATATTTGCATAAATTAACTTCCCTAAAGGGTTAGATATAATGAATAAGGTAGAGTTTGAAAGGAAATGTAATTTAACTTGTTTTTAGATATAACAGAACACAATTAATATTAAATAATCCACAGTAGCCTATATCTGAGGATGATTCGAGCCCGATTATTAACATATTTCAAATTCTCCTAGCCTAGATATATCTGTAGGACCGTACGTTAATATGTTAAATAAAACATTTTATATATTAATGAAACACAATACATTATATCATAGGAGCTGTAAAAATTTAGTATCCTAAATTAATAGGATACTATAAAAATGTATGTATTTAGAGTCACAATAAAGACGAATACATAAAACTATACATTTATAATACATTTTATTGAAAACTACATTGTTTCTAAATTTAAACATATTGAAATGTAAGCGTGTATGTTAAAAATGGCTAATTTATATTAATTATTCTTTATTGGTTTGTATATTATGTCTAGAACTAGGGATTTAAATTTTACCGATTATTATATAACTAATTAATATTTAAGTGATATTCAAATACATAATCATAAGTTTATAAAATTGAATCCAAAAATGTATGCTGGTATTTTATTTTTATTTGATGTATTTTTGAATAGATTAACTATAGCACAAAAGAAATAATAGAATAAACTAAATCCATAACAGACATGAAACCAATCTTTCAGGTCGATAATTTTTAATATGAAAAGGAAAACACTATTTTTACTTAGGATAATTTTTGTTCATGCTGAAAGTAAAGCTTGGAGTCTTTAGACCATTAGCTACAATATACAAACTGAACTAATGTATAGGATTATGCTATTATTAAAATATTACTAGAATTTATAACTTCTTCTTATAAAGTTTATAATTTTAAAACTCTTTCTAACCTATTGAAAAAAACAAACAAGAAATTAAGAATTAATAAAGCTTAATATGTAGAATATACAGTTATGAAACCATCAATCTGTGCATAGGTCTATAGGAGGCTTATAGTTTCCACATTTTGGGAAACCTTTAGGTACAGGAGGTAAATCCTCTTTTGTTCCTACGTGAAGTACCAACTTCATTCCAGCTATCATATGCATATCAAAGTGACAATGTATCAGCCAATAACCTGTGGAAAAAAATAATTTAATTTTAGCTATTTTTAAGAGTGTTTAATTTTAAAGATAGTCTTCTAACATTATTAAAAAAGCTTTTAATGTCCAAACTTGCAGATAAGGCAAAATAGCTCATATCCTATGATTTATGCATTCATTTGAAAATAATCTAATATAGGGTAGAAATGAAGCAAATATAGTTGTAAAAAAATAACACGTAGTCACGTTAATCAAATCCGTGAGATTTGTATTATCGTGACAATACCATTAACAACCTGCTTTCAAGGAAACATTGATAAAACAGAATATGTGATGGTTGTGTGGCTTCATCAGATTTTTGTAATTAACATTGTATTAATGACACAGTGCTGGGGGTCAGGGGTTCAATCCTAGGTCCCAGCACAGATTTATCTGATTGCCAAACCCTTCCTTCACCTCTGACAAGACGTGAATTAATTACAACTTGTGAATGTGTGGAATGCCAGGCCTCCACCGTGGTTCGGATCCCACGTTAAACTGTAGGTCCTCCACCCTCCATTTCATTTCACAATCACCCTACCATTGCACATTAGCGTAAGTGCGTATAACCCGGACGGGTAGTAAGACGCGGTGCTAACAATAATAATTAATGACACACATGACTCGTGGTCTGTGCTTCTTCTGCCAATCGTTGATTAACTGAGTCAACAGGGTTGACGAAATAAAACAATGATCTTTAGAATGTAAATTTAATCGGGTGAACCCATCACATGACTGTCCTCGTATAAAAGGTAATTTACACCTATTAGAATGGGATTATTTACTTACTCTATTGCATTAGAAAATTAAAAGTTTATTCACGCACTTACAAAGTACGCTATCCATACCTATCAAGAGCGAGCTCTATCCAGTACACTGCATTACACTCTATCCCTATAATGAGCTTGTTAATATCCAGTCCTTCTCATTAAACCCTATCGCTATCTTGAACTAGTTCCATCCAGTCCACTTCAAAACCCCATTTCCCTATTTTGAGTTAGTTCTATACAGTTCAACACATTGACCCTATCCCTATTAGCTTTTTTTGACTTTATTACACCTTAACCATTTGCTACCTCTATCCAGTCTTTATCATTACACCCTACTCCTATATTAAACTATTCCTCCAGTTCATTTCATTACACTATCCTATTTTGCTCTAGCCATCCAGTCCACTCATTACACTCATTCTTCTGCTATTATTGTCGCTCATATATTTGACTAGCTATCCAGTCCCGCTCATTACACTCTATTCCTATCTTGAGATAGTTCTATCCAGCTCCCCTCATTACATCCTATCTCTTTCAGGTCAAATTTAATAATATTCCAAATAGTCCTCTGTGGTCATTCCAGGGCTTCTTTCCATAGGGCTTGCCAGTCAATACCTTGAACGAGGTTCAGGTTTATTCATTTTTAGCTGCATTTCCTTTCCCTTAATTTGCGAGATTTGATTATTTATAAAATATCTTGTGATGATTTATTATATATATATATATACAGAAAGAGAGAGTGAGAAAGAATGATGTAGATCATCATTATTTAACACCTCCAATATCCAATATTGACATCCTTAATATAGAAAATATTTGCCATAGCCCCTTGTTTTTCGAACACCTTAAATAAAATATTCCAATGATAGCTAGTGGCCATTGAATATAATCCCGAAATTCTAAAAATGATAAAATAAAGTCGTATCAAAATTATGGAAGAGTTATTATTTTGATGAAACAGGTGTTAGGAATATTAGTATAATATATTAATGGTGAATATGTGATGTTTATAAAAAAAACTTTAAGAATTGACTACATTCTCGATGGATATGGGGAACGCCATAAATTTCCAGAGTATTTTGTAGCTTTTTATAGCAAAACACTCATTTTGCCAAAATAAATCAAATATTGTTACAGTAGAACAGAAATATTAATTTTCTTCACATGCTGATCCATACAGTTGTTGAAAATTTTCATGAGCATTGCTGCATTAGATGACAAACTTTCAATATGACGATAAAAAGTTGTCATTAAATCCTACGGCACCCTTGACATATATTGAAGAGAAGTTGAGAGCACTATATAAATGAAATTAAACTTTATGTTTGTACTGAAGAAATATTTTATTTATCAAGGC
Organism: Timema podura; assembly: GCA_033556935.1. NCBI lineage: Eukaryota > Metazoa > Arthropoda > Insecta > Phasmatodea > Timematidae > Timema > Timema podura. The sequence continues at coordinate 21,277,877 of JAVRXN010000006.1, forward strand.
CTTAAAATTTTTCTTTAAAAAATCTATAAAATTTGTCCTTTATTTTGAGTTCCTTAGATCCCTAACTTAAAATAAATCTGCTTAATTAACTTCATGGCTTAGCGAAAAATTATTGACGTATATAGAAACCTTATTAATTAAAAAAAAAATGTTGCGATCCAACAATATGTTGAACAGAGTGTACACTTAAGATTAAGAATGTGCAGCAACAGAAGTGCAGAGTTAAAACTAGGAATAGTACAACTTTAGGACGGCCGTCTGGCTTACGATTACATTCCTAGTCTTGAGACAATTTCTTCTGTACTGACATTGTAATTCCAGTTAGGGATGAACGGCTTGTTCACTACCTGGAGTCATCCTGGGACAAAATGACTAAATACAGCACATTTGTGTTCAGTGAGTCATCAGAGGATATTGTCAAACTAAGGACCTCTGCGTGGTTCAGGAATACAGTAGAGATAATGTAGTTTAACCAGGAAGCAGATACCATATATCAAGTATCATCTTTTGTAAATAGTTTATATGTTATATTCCATGTATTAAACTAGATAGTTATAAAAAGTAAACATTCTCTGGTATTATTTAAATGTGTTTGAGCTCCCATGATCTATGAACTGGCGACCACTCATAACAAAATATATTGATAAAAAATATAACTACATAATTAAATATATTTTATACATCCACTACTGTTTCCAGCTGTAAGTTTTTTATCCAAGTACATATATTTTACCACAACTGGTTCTAGCTCTGCCGTAGTTTCATATGCCTTAAAATATAACTTAAGACTATGACAGTCACAACATCCAATCCCATTTCATAATTCATCAGACTAAAAGGGTTGACCCGCATTTCACAACTAATACATATTTCAGCTATGCCGGGAATTGATCACAGGACACTTTGTTCAGTAGTTGGGCACATTACCGATTGAGCTAAGATGTTGAATATGTTTGGTGACCATATATTTGTATCCCAAATTAATTACTTTTTTAAAATACATCCATCTTGATGAAAGAGTAGTTAAGAAAAATATTTTTAAAATCAATTATGTATATTATTTAATAATTATTTATTTAAGATATATTTAATATTCACTTTCTGAACTGAATTATTATATCAGCAAACGAATCATTTCTATAAGCCAGACAGAAATAGCCTGTCCAATTTTGCTTGGCAAGGTATTTACATATAGCATCCAAAGTTATTTTACTTGTTCCAATTGACATATGACTAATTGGTTAACTGATATTTCCCCATTAAGGAAATAGTGCAATGGGTTTTCATTAATCAAGAAATAAATATTGACCCTGGTTGGGTTTGAACCCACAGACATCAGGTCTTGAAAAGAACACTTTAATCCAAGACCAGTGAGGTTGACAATCAATAAATTATGAATGCTAATATTAGAATTATGACGTATAAACCTCATCATCATTATCATAATAAACTTTTTTCCAGCTTGTGGCCGTGTCAGTTTAATAAAATTCCTCCATCTTCCTCTTTAGTTCCACCACTCTTCCTCCTTTAATTTCTTTCATTGCTCTCCTCTCACTTGAAAACTTTATATTATCTGCTCTTCTCATGTCTTTCTTGACCTCCCCTGCGGTATTTTCCCCACACATTTCATTTCAAACATTTTCTTCGGCATCCTCTCTTTTTTCATCCTCGTTACATGCCATACCACCTCAGCCTTGCTTCCTCTACTAGTCTCATATATGCCAACATCCTCATTACATGTCCATACCATCTCAGTCTTGCTTCCTTACTATCTCATGTACTCCAACATCCTCATTACATGACCATACCATCTCAGTCCTTGCTTCCTTTACTATCTATGTACCCAACATCCTCATTACATGCCAATTCCATCTCAGTCTTGCTTCCTCTACTATCTCATGTACTTCAACATCCTCATTACATGACCATTTATCTTAGTCTTTATTCCTCTACTATCTCATGTACCCCATGTATCCCTAATCTCTCCCACATATCTTCGTTCCTAATCCTGTTTCTCCTCTTAACAGCTAACATAATACTCACAAACTTCATTACCATGGCCCTTTAAGTCTTCTTAACATTCATTGTCCATGTTTCTGTTGCGTGTGTGACAATAGGTACAAAGTTATCCCTGCACAATATTTCCTTACACTTCATGGGAATAATCTTCTCTTACATTTAAACTAACGTTGTTATATTAGCTATATAATTGTATTCCAGTTTCATGACGCTCATACGAAGCCAACTTAATTAATCACAATGCTAAGTCAAATTTAAAATAAAAACCACATTACCTGGATTGTTTGTGTAGATTCTATACACAAGGTATCCATGGGCGAAGAGTGGTACGGTGTCCATGAGAGGGTATTTGCCACTTTTGTTAGTATACATCCTACCAGATTCATGCAATTTGCGGACATTGTGCTCATTGACCACGAAATCATCGTCGAAAGTCCCCAACCTCTCACTTGAAACGAAACACCATGATGATGCATTGGATGATTAATAGGAAAATTAGGAGCTGTAAAAAAATATATATATATCAACTTATTAAATAGATAAATATTACGATTGATCACACAGATTTTCTCATTTATTATAAAATAGAGATATTTACTAAAAAAAACTTGTATGATTTATGCATAAATTCTACACAAAAGAGCATAAATGAAATAATATACATGGATAGAGAAACATTGATTAAAGAGGATAATCTATTACCATCAATGAGAGTATAGCTAAATTTTATATTTTTTGGAACTCCATAAAAAAAATTAAGTTAGCTCATAGATCCAAGGCTGTTGTATACATAAAATTATTCATGCAAAATTAAAATATCTTCAATTTAAATAGTATCACAACTTAGAAATAGTTTAATATCCAAAACAGTTACGTAAACATTATTACAATTGGTATTTTACACTTCTATAAGCTACATGTAGTCAAGTTCATGGGAAAAGTAGAAATGTAATTTTGTATTTTATGCTAATTTTAATTATTTTTTTATCGTATGACTTAGAAAAACTTCAACGTAAAGGTTTGGTAACATTATGTTTATACTCTCTGCCACTTTTGTGGAAAAAAATGCTTTGCCCAGGGGATACACCATAGGATGGTGCCTACATGTCGTGACCACAAGGAGATGATCACTTGATGGTTATTATGGAGATGTAGATCCAGGTTGAGCCTTAACCTAGCTTAAGCCCCCTACACCACGGGTCCAATTATACAAAACCATATTTAGATACAAAATTTAGTCAAAATCGTTAAAGTGGATGTCGAAAAAACATAAATGAAATAATGTCCTTCAATCATTTTAAGGTTATGTACTTGGTTCCAAAAACACCTCATGGAAACCCTATGATAACCCTTGATATGAAGTTTTATTCTGTTCAGTAAATCATTTCGGCTCTAGTCCGAAATATAAACATGTGTATAGACAGACAAACATACAAAGAGACGGCATCATCCAAATAATTCTATCGGTTTCACGGGGTCATAAATTATTGACATTTATCATAATATAGAGTTTGATATTTTGACGATTACAATACTCCTCTCTCCAAGGGATCGAGAGAAATTAGAAATTAAGTTAAATATATCTCGAGAATCTTAATTCACAGATTCTGAAACCACTTAAATAAATGTGTCCATCGAGTCTTTAAATGAATACTATCATTTAATCAACGTTTCTTGAAGAAATCGTGTTTATATCATCTTAAACGAGCTTTCGTACTACCTACATTGGTGGCTGCATGGTTTAAGGTGTCACTCTCTGGTTAGTATAGACTTCCCACGACTGGGTGATCAGGATTGATATCCCAGTAGACTGTACTGAGAACGGTTTTTCCAAAATAGTTTTACATTCTTACTCCACGTAAATGCCGGTACACTTCCTTTAAATTCTAACCCTCTTCATACCTAGCTCATTAGTGTAATTAGTCCAAATGCATACAACCTGAACATGTAACAGGTAGAAATGTGCCAACAGTTAATTGATTATCTTTATTGAAAAATGAAACCTGAACATGAGACTCAAACTCTAGACCTTCGGCTTAGTACGCCAATGCATTGCTGTACCAAGCCAAAGCTACCGGGTTCAATTCCCGTGAATAGGTGTCATTTTCAATTTAAAGAATATGATACTTAGATGCAGGTGTAACAGTTATAATCAAATAAAATGGTTTTTCTATTTAATCCATCAGAATATATTTGTTTGGGTTGATAGGGGGGTTAATAGAGCTAACAGATCTACTCCCAAGTATACATCTTCAAGAAACTATGTTGAGTTGTTGTCACTGCTAGCAGCCAAAACTTTTACAACTGACAGTTTGTCTTTAATTAATAATAAAACGTATGATAGCTGTCAGCTACACCTAATTTCATTTCTGAGGGAACTGCATGCTTACTATTGAGCAACAGCGTTGTCATTCTTTTGTTTTCCGTGATCAGTCTTCCTTCGAATGTATATCAAATTTGGCAATGCTGGGCTGTCGTTGTTGCCACTAATTGGTGCTTCTTCCTCCAGCACAGTCGTAAAGTTACAGTAGTCTGAGTCTCATGTTCCTAATAGCTAGCTCAAAAACATTAACTAAATAAACACTCATATTTTATAAGTACTCTGTGTATAATAATATGTGTTATTGATCACGTTAAGATTTGGTGTGTATCTGTATGTGTTGGTTGCGTGTTTTGTATTTTTACAGTAAGGTTGTGGAACTTTAGTTTATATAATGTTTATAAAATGCATGTTGTAATATATTTGTTTGTATATTAATTATGAGGAAAAAAAGCTTTATACATAAAATATTTTAAGCATAATTACGGAGGGAATAGAGAAACGTTAATAAACTTCAATCTTGAAAAAATTACGATTGTGGAAATAGGTAATGTTTCTAGAAAAGGCTGTACACCGATAGGAAATGCTTTTACCTGTCAATTGAACCCCCCAACCACCCCATGCCACATTGTTTACAATGAGGGATTTCCAAGTAAACCCTCCCCACTCAATTTCCAAAAACCGAAAAATAGAAGGTTTGGCAACTTGTACCAGAGAGAGAGCGAAGATAAATCTTTTCTCCATAAGACCTGCAGTTCCCTCAGCTATGAAATTAGGTGTACCAGCACATCTATGGTGAATGGGACTCTACATTGTGGATTTAAAGTGATAATGCTGGGCGAAGGTTCCACTTTAAAGTGTATTGGTAGGATCTACAGATGAACTATAGATCGTGGTTTTGGAATAAATTATAGTCATGTGCAAAACTTAGAAATGTTGAGGTCTAAAGTCAAATTAATTTCCTTTCAACTTCAACACACTCAATAATAAAAATTCCTTGTCATTTAGGAATATTTCGAAAGAAAAAAATAGCTTTATTATGTATAGTCTTGAAACATTTTAACGTATGTAAATATATAATTAATATTTGAACAATCTTTAACGGGTATTTTAACAACGACTATTTATCAAATGACATCTAAAATTGAAAAATAGATAGATAAATTCAAATATGTCTGTATGAAATAATTAAGTGTGTTATTATTTTTCTATATATTTGTCTTTACCTAGATGTACTTAATTGGTAATGTATTGTGAAAAAAACAATACTCTTACCATGTCTATAGCCTGAAAAGGTAGTAGTAATGCATGAAGATTTTAATTAAATTTAGTGCTATAAACTAATTGAAAATTATGGTTTTACTATTAGGCCTAATATTATTTTGAGGGTAATGTACCATTTTGGTTATTTTATGAAATTATTTGCGAGAATAATTAATATATGAGTGTTAAGTTATTAATTCTAAATCCCTTTTAGGTTGAATATATATTATAAAGCCTATAGTTTCTGAGATTAAGTCAAATACGTATTATTTAAAGCGATGTTTTAAAACGGCAATTGTTTTAATATTTTGTAGAAATTTTACGCTCCTCCTTTTTTTAAATTTCTATAACAGAATATACAATCTAATTTTTACTCTTTGGTGGAGTGTTTATGCAACAAGATACATAATTATTTTCAAAACATCTTGCAAGAAATTGAGTGCGGTGTACTCCACCATTTACTTTTGTCCTTGTTTTTGGGAAGTTATTGTTACCGAAAAGAATAGGAATATTTTCATATAGAGGCATGAATATGTAGACAATTAAAGTTAGATTTACATTTTGAATTAACATTGCAAATAAACCACTTTCCTCAGACTTTTTCAGAACAAAGCTGTAAGCTATATTATAGTTGAATTCTTTCACAGATCGAAATTTGAATTGTATTAAATTAAGTGATTAAATTTTTACGGATACAATTCCCCTGTGTATTGGACGTTTATATTACGACTAAAACCATTTATAAGTGAAATGACTTGACTATACAACTTACGATCTGGACTATAAAAAACTAACTCTACCACTTTATTCAATGGTAAAGTTTCTATGTGTTTGCAAACGCAAAACTCTGATTTCCTGCATGTCGGCAATAGGTGAGTCTTGTTGCAGATAATATCTTCGTCTATATATTGGCTGATAATCGGTCCTTCTAGATCGAAATCTGAAATGTTGTTTATCATACCAAGCTGCGGGTCAAATTTTCCAAGAGCTGAAAAATAAAAAGAAAGAAAACATGTAGGGTTATGCCTAAACAGTTAGACTATTGGCAACTTGTAAATTGGCACTTTAATTTAAAACCAAATATTCACTAACTAAATAAAAGCAAACTACATTTAAATCTTTTTAACTTTTTGAAGAAAATGTCACACATATGGCCTCAACCTTGCTATAATTTATTTGTATCGTGGTTGTAATTGTATTTATAATCAAATTTAGTTATTATTTATTTTAATTATGATAATTAAATACATATTGCTGATACATAATTTAATACATTATTAAATTAATAATCTATGTAATCTTCCAGACCACACTTCCAGTTCTTCCACAATATTATAACCATGATCCAAATATAAAATAACATTCCCGTGAAAGCCAAAAGACACCTCTATCCATTCCAGCCTTCACAAATTAATGCCATCGTCCCAGACCATCTGTGTGAGAATTCTTACAACATACAAGGAGTGACAATAATTTGTACAAACAAAATAACATTTATAAATCCAGCATTCTTTGATCGATCTAGCACCACCCATGCAAGACAAATACTTTATTATAAAGCTAGCTTAGCAAACATTAAATTGTTATATCAACCTGATGTCAGGTCCAACCTCAATACATTTCCTAACACTTTCCTCAGCATAGATTGTGTAATTGTATACACCCCACCCTGTATAGTTTGATTTGTCTCTTTGGATTTATCCAAGAACTTCTTTCTAGTTTCCTTTCAGTTGACCTAAGGTAATCCAAATTACTTTAAATTAACTTACCTCCTATGAGGTGAATATTTAGGAATAACTGATCTTAGGCCAAATGACTTTGAAATAAATAATTTTGAACCAAATTGACTTTATGCTAAATGCATTTCCATAAAACTAAACCTTTGGCCAAATTGATTTATAGATCAAACTACTTTGGGATGATTTGAATTTGGACAATTTATCGCCATTATTTGTTAAAAATTAAAGGTTTAGATATTTACCCCTCGAGTTTTACGAGGTTGCAGCCTTAAAGAATTAAGCATAGTGTAATTATTCAAGGTAAAAATGTCTTGTTTCTGAGTAAATTGAGTTCACAAATAAATAAAGATTTTCAAAAAATACAGGATGGGAATGTTATAGTAATAAAAGTAAGTTAACTGTTATTAACATCAAAAAGTGACTTACCAATATACTAAAAACGTGATACTTATGTCATGCTTAGTAAACCAAAAATTTTTACTCTACATTTGTGTCAAAGCTAACAGGTGAAAATTTAGTTTAATTTATATTTAAGAAAAAAGCTATTACACAAAATTAGGAACTATGATAATCGGCATATAGTTTAAGTTCAAATTTAAAAATATTAGCTCGCTCACAAACCGATAATAAACCTTTCACTTCTAAGTTAAAGAAACGGACTTATAAATTAATACCATCCGCATGCTATTAACGATATAAAGCATAGAAGAGATTTGGACTATAAGACTTCTTTTAATTCCTCATGAATTGCATGAACAGTCTAATACGTCTTAGAAATCAGAAATTTTGCAAGTATATAAAGGGATCACCTTCAAAAAATAATTAAAAATTTAAATTTACGAATGAGGTACCAGTATTTAGAATATCCTATAAATAGAAAAACGTTTTGAAATGTGGATCAATATTTAAATTTCGCGGGTATATAGAGGAAAAATTCCAGATAACCAACAAGATTTTAATATTTTAGATTTCAACAAGGGGTTTGTGAAATGAGCAATGTAAACACAAGAAATAAAAAAAAAATTTAAAGAAAATTTTCCAGAAGGGTTTTTTTAGGGCCTAGTCCAAATGAATTAAATTACTCTGACAATTTAAAATATCATGGGTCGTAAGGAAATATAGAATAATAGAAAGTGAAGGAGGGGGAGAAGGAGATTAAAAACACTTTTTTGTTAATATAGAAAACGAAAATTTGCAAAGAATGTCATCACTCCAAAAAAATAAAATGTTACCAATATATAAAATTTCCAGTATTTTGGTGTAAATGGCGGCTTTAAAATTTCCATATCTAATCTATAAATTACTTTTCATTGTGGTATACAGTTTAAATTTATCATCAATGTAGATAATAATAATCTCATACAATCTTAACCGTATTAAATTTTAAAATAAAGGACCTAAATTTTGGAGGCTTTTAGTGTTGTAGGGGTTTTTCAAAATTTCTAGAAAAATAAATAGAAAAAAAAAATTCTTCGTCCCAGTATGGTAGCAATTTTAAATATTTACATACATACACATTTATATGTACGGCAGTGCTCGAATTGGACCGGAACGCAACGGATTGCCGTCCGGCTGATTTAAAAGATTATTATTGAGTGTTCTGATTAATACAACACAAGTTTAAAGCGTTCCGCCTGCACAATAGAACGCTACATCTTCGTTCTTCCTATCTTTTTCCAGCAGGATCTCTATTCTAGTCTGAACGAACCCAGATAATTTCACGTGTCTGTATAGTGTATTTGATTTTGAACAGAGCTAGTTACTACTAACTACGCATCTGTATAGTATATTGTATTTTGTATTACACTGGTTTTTTTTCCAAGAATCTGTTTCACAACGGAGATGACGAATCCTATATAAAGACAATGACTTCAATACAAATAATTTACGTATGTTAATCTTTTCCCTCCTCATTTGTAGCCTCTATTGTGGAGGTTATTTTTGGAATGGGCATTTACTGTTTCTGTTCGTAGGTAGAATACTTATACCTCCAGTCTTACATAGTTTTTCATAGTGTAAGTACCGTACCAATTTGAAGTTTTGAACTCTGTGCCACAAGTGAACCAGCAAAAAAAGAACGCAAATTTCATAAGTACATATTTCCTTTTTTAAATAATGTTTCTCGTAGAATTTTATTTTTCTACTCACGTTAGCTACACTCTTTCCTTGCCGAGTAAGTTTTATATATATATATTTTTTTTAGCACCGCGTCTTACTACCCGTTCGGGTTATACGCTTAAGTACTAATTACGCTAATTGATTAGGAATTGGGAAGGTTGAATTTAGAGGAAGTGAACCCGCATTTGCGTGGAGGAAGAGTGGAAAACCATTTAGGAAAAACCACCCCCAGTTCACCCGACCGAGATTCGAACCTCGATCTCCCCGTCCTCGGTGGTCTGGCTCAACACGACTGGCGCGTTAGCCAACTACGCCACCGAGGCGGGTTAAGTTTTATAAATAATTATATTTTCTTCAAAATAGTTATTGCATTTAATGAAATTAAATATGACAAATGGTGTTCGTTTGTTGGTGGCTAATTTTTTTAGAAATGCTAAGAGTGTTTAGTATAAAATGAGCCTGATAATTAGAGTCAGAATTTACATACAAATTAAAGTCTCAGTATAAACTTATGATATGTCTGAAATATGCAAATACACACGAAATTAAACCACGCAGGTAATATTACCAATATTTGTTTAAAAAAAGATATCTTGGTGTTGTCGAAAATAATAATTAAGTAAATTAAAATGTGCATGTAACGGAAAGTGCTTTATCAAGAAAGGCTTAGTAAGCTGGTGGATGAAACAAACCCATATCCGAGCTGTCACAAGGAGAAAAAAGATAAAGAATAAAGTTACCCGGGAGAGAGTAAGAGTACATGGAGTAAATGAGATATAGAGGAAACAAGACTGAGATGGTAAGGGCATATAATGAGGATGGAAAAAGATAGGATACCAAAGAAAATTTTGAAAGTTAAATATGTAGGAAAAAGATCTCAGGAGTGGCCAAGAAAGAGATGAGAGGATAGTCAGATAACATTGTTCAAGCGAGAGGACAATAATTGAAGGAATTAAAGGAGTAAGAGTGGTAGAAGAATAGAGGAAGATGGAGTTATTTTAGTAAACTGAACCAGCCACAGGCTGAAAAGAGTCAATTTATTGAACAATGTTTGTTACAAAAATTCTACATCAAAATAAATATTTCATATGGATTAAATAATCTGTAACGAAGTTTTGCAGGATTAAACTCCTTTTTACTTCACTAGAAGTGATTAGGTAATATTTTCATATATCTTTAAGTTTAATTCAATTAATTTCAGTCTAGTATTTTTCCCAAAAATGATATGTATGCTTCCTATGCTTCGATGTTTCATGTGTCTTATTTTTTACAAGAACAAAATAGTTGTGAAAAAACAATGTAATGTTTATATTTTAATGTCAAAAAGATGTAATTATTAATTATAATGCTGAAAATAATTAGTTTTTAAAAATAATTTAAATAATAATGAATATTATATGGTTTTAGACAAGCTCCATATACATACTTAAATATTAGATATAGTTTTTCCGTGACCGTGTATTTTTTGTTTCAATATAAATCAATATTAATTAATCGTAACTATCAGGTAGTAAGATTAGTGTAATAAACAACAATGCGATATTAATTTTACTGAAATTAAACTAAACCAGCATGGCTTGGAATGCAACTTATTGAAGTGTGAATGGACAATGTTTAGGTTCTACCAATTTAATAGTTTCTTGCTGTAAAATAAATTAAGGATTTATTGGTTGTTAGTTGTTTTCGTTCCTGTTGTTAAAATTTCCCAATTCAAGCACTGTATTTACGTAAAAGAAACAAATATATATAACTATAACTGTCTGGAAAATTTTAATTTCAAAATAAGAGTCCATAAAGCTTGAAATGGTGGAGGGAGGTTGATCGAAAATTAAAAAAAATCTAAAATATAAAAGTAATTAATGTATAGCATATAATTGAAATTTGAAAGCTACCATAATCAGCTATAAAGGGTTTCAAGATTTTATATTTGAATTTCTCTTATTTGAAAAAGAGTGTTAAGAATTCAAAAATTAATAAAAAATTATACTTCCTAGTGTAGTGAAATATTTAAATATTTTACTGCTGGAAGGAATATCATCCTAGATAAAAGAAAAAATATGGAACATTTTAAATTGTAAGATTGGTTCAAGTAAATAAAATAAATCCACTTTTTGGAGTGGTAGAATATTAGAACATTGACAGAGATTTAAAGGGAGCCTCCATGATAGCCAAATTATATTCTAGTATATATAATTTCAAATGATAGCCTAGGGATCGTTAGACCTCGAAATTGGTACAGTTACTATCTATGGTTTTAGCTCAAAACTCGTGATATTAATTCAATTTTACTTTATACCTTAATATAATGATACTGAAAACAAGTTGCGTGCTGGAGTGAAGAAGATAGCTTTAGTTCCAGGTATTAAAGGAATGATGTAAGGTATAGTTGTTTGTGGCAGTGAATATTTTGTATTCTAAAAAAGTAATTGGCTTGGCCCAACATTTTGTAAATACTAATCAATATTTGCACTAAGATTTAAAAAATGATAGTTCACGTTTTGAGATTAGTTCTAATGATGATATATTTTTAATATACCTAAAATATGTCTAAAATATGTATCTACTTTTTTGAAATATTTTATTATTAGATGGGATTCGGATACTTAATATAGTAGAAAATTAAATACAGATTTAATTTGAAACGCTATCATAATATGTCTTAATAATTATTTTGAATCAGATTCAGACATATTTATTTTAAAATTGTTCGATAACTTTTTTAAGAAGTGAATTCGACTAAAATTTGATTCGATAAAATAATTTTGAATTGTATTTGATTCGGATTTGACTTTAAATATTTCATGCATGTGATTCTATTTGGATTAAGCCAAAATCTATTTATAGCCATGAGATACAATTCGGTCTCGTTTCGAGTCAAGCCATGATTTGGATCCGATTAGAAATTAAAATTTATGGATTCGTACAAGCTTAATTTTGATAATGCTACTCTTTTAATCTATAGCACTAAAAGATTGAAAATTCATATCTCCAATTACAGGATTACACTACCTATCCATATCTTGAGCTAGTTGTATCCAGTCCACCTCATTTAACCCTATCCCTATCTTGGGCTAGTTATATCCAGCCCACTTCATTAAAACATTATCTCTTTCAAATCCATTCTAATGCTATCCTCCAAACTGTACCTAGGTCTTCCCAATTTAAAAAATGCCTAATATATTCTCATGTTTATGTTTTGAATTTTAAAACATTATCCAAACGAATAACTATATAACTATTTAAATTATACAAAAAACTATATATTTTGCTTACATCGAAAGGGTAAGTAAGTGTCTGTACTGAAGAAGTCCTTAGTTGGAATTGATCCAAAGAATACTTCATAATACCTCACAATGTCTGGTTTCTCTTTTTGAAGATGTTTATTAATTGGACCGCAGTAGTGCAAATCCGTTAAATATAAACATCCAGAAGAGCTTGTGCAATTATTATTTATTGGAGCTAGAACCTGTAAATAAAAGTAATTTTTTAAACTAATTATTAAATATTAACACTCACACAACTATATTATTTAGAGTAATATTAATATTAGTAATAATAAGAATTAATAGCCAGAGCTATTATTTATGTTTATTAGTGGGAAATTACTCCACTAGATATCATATTCTGAAAATTGAAAAATGACACCTGGACACGGGAATCGAACCCGGGACCTCTAGCTTAGTACGCCAATACTCTAACCACTGAGCTATCCAGGATTCGTTTCGTGTCCTGGGTCATTCTTCACTCATATTTTAAGGCAGAGTGCAAATGGCAGCAAAAAGCCAACTACCGAGTCGCAGATGGCTGCGTTATCCGATGGCTCATGATATTAATATCACATACTTTTAGTTGACGATTTCCGCTAAGTCCATCATAGACTCTGACTTAAAATATTAGTGAAGAATGACCCAGGGCACGAGACGAATCCTGGATAGCTCAGTGGTTAGAGTATTGGCGTACTAAGCCAGAGGTCCCGGGTTCGATTCCCGTGTCCAGGTGTCATTTTTCAATTTTCAAAATTAGTAATAATCCTTTCAATATCCTTTATTAAGATGCTGGCCAACAGTCACTAAACCTATAACAGGTCATCACTGAAAAGTACACAAGTACCTTTATATAAGCACAAAACTTACTTAGAAAATAATACCATTATTGTCAAACAATGACTCACACAAGACAATATTTACTACGATACAAGAAAAATAGTCTTAATATTAACAATAATTACAACATTAAAAAAGAGGATTATTGTGAACCAAACAGCTATTATATCTGAAATCTTATATCTTATCTGAATCTCCCCCAGTTTGGCTCTTCTTTTTGCTAAAGGTCAAGTTCAACCAATAATCTAGTATTTGCGCTATGAATAAAACATCTAATTAATAAGGATGACTTTGTAGGAATAATTCTTAGGCTTTTTAATAATTCTCAATATTTAGTATCGAGAGAAAACAATGTTGGATTATGAGATTCCTGAGAAATTATTTGAATACCAACATTATCAAGAGCAAGTTTTTAATATTTAATGGTCTTGAAAATATTAAAAACACAAGTAGCATTACAATAATGTCCACTTGAATAGAGAGTTTGTAGACTTAACAGGACTATAATTATCTCATAAATATAATAAATCTGGTTAAGACATAATTTATCATTGCAATTAGCTACACATTTACAATGAACATTTTCCAACTGAATCAGTTAAGATAGGGGAATATCAAGCAACTATAACATATTATAGGCTAGATCCAAGGTACGAGACAGTAATGAAATACAATCGAATTTATTAAATGCTGAGGTAATAAATTCAATTTAATAAGTCCAAGTCATTTCAGTATGTAAGAAATTATATGGTTAACATGAAAGTGAAACTAGAGTTTTGCGCTATGAGGTCACATAGAACAATAATATTGAGGGAGCGATCTATGTTATCGTTGATAAGTCTATAAATATAAAATATAGGACCAGTTTTTCTAGTGCAGGGATTCCTTAACTGTACATCACGTGACCCTGGGAAGTCCCCCCGTCTTGGTCCGAGGCGTTGAGGCTATGAGTAAACTCTAAAACTTATAATGTATTGTGAAATTCAAAATGGAACTTTTCAATACGTATAATCGCACATATTTTAAATAATGAAGTAAATCATAAAATATAACACATAATGCTTTCTTGTGAAAGCGCTCCCTTACAATAAGTTTAAGATTCTAATGCTCCTTAAAAACTTTTCTTGACATCCATCATGCAAAATTATCTCCCCAACAGTCTGAAGATATACTGAGCCAAGGTCAAGCGATAAAGTTTTCTGCTATAAAATAATCCACCAAATAAATTTGGGCATTTTTTTAAAAATATTGGCTAGAGGGGAGTGGCATGAAAATCTGATATGTGAAGGGTTGTGTGGTCTCAAAAAGTTTGGGAACGCCTCTACTAGTGAAATATTATGTATTTATTATTTGAATTTTTAATGTACGTTAAAAAGCTCACGAACTTAATCAATTATTTAACAAAAGCTGTAATATTTGTTAATCGAATAGAATCATTCAGGCTGTCTCGTCAAAGCAATATATAGAATCAGATAAACATAACAGAAATAAAATAAGCCCTAAAATACCAATTGAGAGAAAAATTATATTGTGTTCCAATGGATACATTTGCATGTGGGAATCAGTGGCAATGATTCAGAAGACCTATTGGTCAAAAAAGAGTAAACAAGTTCACACGATCCAAGACCAGTTCCATATGAGAGGCTCCAAAAATTATATTACAAATTTGTTTTTATGGAAGCTCACAACATAGACTTTGTAAATAAATCAAAGGGGCAATTATTGGAAAACATAAAAGATAGATGGGAGCTATTCAGTAACAAACCGAGAAAAAACTCCGTAGATAGCTTTAGATTGACAATGGGTCAAGATTGCTTGGCTGAACGCCTAGATAGAATAGGAATTCTTCAAGCAAAAGAATGCCAGTAGTTAGAAAGAAGGCTTTCCATTATTCAGAAAAAGCTTAAGTGCATCAGCGTTTGCCCCAAGAGAAGTATGCATAAGAGTTGAGTCTACATATGCCCAGGGGCTTTCCATTACAAAAGAGTACTTTATGTCCATGTATTGCCCCTTTCAAAAACCCTCCTTCCCCATTCCTCTTACCAACCATCAACCATCCTTTCTCATTGCAGCCCCCTCCTCCTATTCCACAATTTACAGCCTCCATCCCGTACTCTTACCATTACAGCTTGCAGCCTTCATCCCCTTCCCCACTCCTCTCCCCTCTTCACGGTCTCCTACCCCAGCATTCATCTGTAAAACTTCCAGTCCCTATCCTGTACTTTTACTACTTTTCAGCCCTTCGACTTACTGTATCAACCCTGAGCCAGACGTAGTCTGCCTCGATCATGATCGTGTTCATCCCATCAAACTCCAATCCGTACCCTTACTAGGTATTCCTTGAAACATAACGTCTTGGATCTGTGACTCCTTTAAACTTGTCTGCCTTAATCGTGACAAGGTTAATTCTCTTAATCTCCCTCTTTCCACACCCCTCTTTTTATTATTATTATTTAGCACCACGTCTTAATACACGTTTGGGTTATACGCTTAAGTACTAATTACGCTAATGGATTAGGAATTGAGAAGGTTGAATTTAGAGGAAGTGAACCCGCATTTGCGTGGAGGGAGAGTGGAAAACCATTTAGGAAAAACCACCCCCAGTTCACCCGACCAAGATTCAAACATCGATCTCCCCGACCTCAGCAGTCGAGCTCAACACGACTAGCGCGTTAGCCAGCTACGCCACCGAGGCGGGTCACACACCTCTTGAAACTTAACAGGATTAAACATGTACCTTAAGCGTTAGGACCAATATACTTTAAACCTGTCAGGTCTTGTCTGCCCACCGCACCGTAATCATGTCAAGGTTGATTGTCTTGATCATATCCTCTTACCAACTACTCCACTTACTACCCGGTCCTTTAAGTCTGATAGCATGAATCTTGTACCTTAAAAGATGTAGCCATCATCTTAACACCCGTTCCTTGATACCTGACGGCTTAGATCTTATACCTTAAACGACATATCCTTCCTGTCTACCAAGAATCACTCAAAATATTCTGAAACAATTTGAAACTGATTGATGTAAATATGCATAATTTTCCCCTGGAAACTTAAACTTTTAGACTATTCATCCTTTAACTTGTAAATCAAGAGTTTGAACTTTAAAATCTGACTGCTTAGATCTTGAACCTTAAACGATGTATCAATAATCTTAACACCTTCTCCTCGATACCTGATGTTTTAGAGCTTGTACTTTAAATGATCTGTACTTCTTGCTACCACCTATCCATCAAAATATTCTGAAACAGTTTGAAATTATCTGAAACGGTATGAAATGTTTTATAACGGTCTGAAATAGTTATACATCATTCTCCACCTGACACCTTAAGCGTTTAGATCATTTATCCTTTAACTTCCACATCGAAAGTGTGAATTGGAGATACTTTACAATCAAAAAACTCTAAATGATATTCTGATAAATGAATGCTGTTGCAACTTTCTTGATCTCATCGTAAGCTATAATGTTTTTGTCATATAGCAATTCAATTTAAACCTACCCTACCTAATTTAGCCTAACCATTATCAACCTAGATATCTCGAAGATAAACATCTCACGTCTAGTCAGCTATTGTCTATCCATACTGGGCATAACTATCTACAGTCTATCCATCTTATACATATACATCTTTAAGCAATCCACCTTAGACAATGTTCTCTTTTGGTTAAACAAGCTATATATAATTAACTAAATACGATCTATTTTAGACCTGACTCTATATTTTACCTATCTTTAAAGCTATACATCTTTGACCCTACCATTTTGAATCTGAACACATTATATATAATCGTCTATCCTTATTAAAGCTCCTAATTATAAACTTTTTATATCTCTAAGCAATCACGATATGTTATAGGATCCAGAATATCTTACCTATCATACAATTAGCAAAATGTAGTCTCAAATACTGTCACACATCAACGGGTCATGAACTAACAGGAAATCCCAGTCGGCAAACACCACATTCAACTGACTCCTCAGGAGTGTGGTAAAGTATTAAGCATCACTTATCGAGACATCTCTAAAATCTCTCGATATTAGTTGACGTACATTAGTTACTCTTTAATGTAGCTTTTTGACGTGAATACGTCTTTAAATATGCTACCATACGGGGGCAATCCAAAAAACCTAATGATAACAAAATCGGGGGATACAGTTTGGTGAGTTAGTTTCGAATCTTTCCTCTACATACAAAATTAAATTATACCACTGGATAGCTAAAGGATCAAAAAATTCATTACGATAAGAGAGAACAGTGACGCATCGCGCGCGGTGGAGGGGGAAGCGCCGCCATTTTGAGGTTATTTTGCTGCGTATCGAGATTTGCAATTAGTATAACTTTTGACTCGGAGAAGCTACGATGTTCGTTTGAGTTTTAATCGTCAGCTGTTACAAAAAGTATTCATGTACAATACACGACCGTGTCCATTACACAGCCACACCCCATTTTTTATCAGATATCTCCAGATGCTGTAAACTCTGTCACCGAAAGAGGAGACATTTTAACTATAGACGCATGAAGAATCTATCATCTAAATTACGAGCTCTTTGACCTACACATCTTAAGGTTATGCATCACGAGTATACCCTTACAAGTCTGATTATTCTTTTACCAGGATAAGTGGAGAATTGACTAATAATGATAAAAGCCTATTTAAAAATGTATTCAACTAAAAAACTATGCTTTTTAAACACATCATAGAAGCTCTCATTGAATTTTTCCGCTATGGAACATTAAATGTGTAAAATGGTTAAGACTGAAAAAATGGTACTTTTTAAAATAATTATAGAAGCTCTCCTTAAATAATACCGCCATGAAATATTAAATGTGTAAAATGTTTAAAATGTAAATGTTTTAAAAAATCATAGAAGCTGTCGTTGAATGGTTCCACTATGGAAAATTAAAAGTGTTAAATGTGTAAGGCTGACAAATTTTACCTTTTAAACAAATTATTGAAGCTCTCCTTGAATGGTTTCACTATGGAACTTTAACTGTGCAAAATGTGTAATTCTGACAAATTATACTATTTAAAAAAGCACAGAAGCTGTCCTTGAATGGTTTCGCTATGGAACATTAAATTAGTAAAATGTTTAAGGATGAGAACTGTACTTTTAAACAAATCATAGAATCTCTCCTTGATTGGTTCCACCATGGAACATAAAATGTGTAAAATGTTTAAGGCTGACAAATTATACCCTTTAAACAAATCATAGAATCTATTCTTTAATGGTTTCGTTGTGGAATATTAAATTTGTAAAATGTTTAAGGCTGAAAACTAAACTATTTAAACAAATATTATGTTCTAGTTTAATCACTTTTACGCTAATCTCTTAAAAATATTAAAATCATTTAGTCAAAATAAATATTTTGGACTAGGACGGAGTTGAAGACGAAAAGTTTTGTCTTGTAGGAAATCTTGCTAGCCACTGGACTATTTAGACGGATAAGTAATACATGATAAATAGATTAAAAATAATGTTTTGTTAAAATTTTAAAAATAAATTAAAATAATTGACGTATTTTTACCAACAACTCATTTAAATAAATGGTACAGCGCACCGCACAAACTTTCTCTCACTTTCTATAAACTCGTAAGATTTCTGAACGGAATAATGTACATTGTATCATCACCACTCCACATAAGAACACGCATAAAATAATATACAATGCTATAGAATCAATGAGAAAAGAGGCGCATCTTTGTCCACCTAAGAGCATTTCAAACAGTTTAATATATTCCACAAAGGTCAACACTTTGTAATAAAATTTCGATTTTTGGTTAAAATCTTAACATTTTATAAGGTGTTGCAGATCTTCAAGTCTTCGCATTGATATTTAATTATTCATTTATACATTTTGACCAATAAAAAATGTAAATATTGACTATTGAGTCTAAAATGGAGATAGATCTTTGCTGTGCAAATATTTCTCCTAAGAGCTTTAAGGAAAAATAACATACTTTTTTTAGATACTTATATTTAATTACTCTATGGCATTGGAGAATTATTGCGTTAAGACTTAAGTAGTATATGTTTACAACTAAAGCTCACAAAATTTGATTAATATAATTGCAAATATCTCAGAAACTGTTGCTTTCATAAAAATATATGTCAAATAAATTTTTTTATTTCTAATAGTCCTACAATTTTGCAATGATAAGTTGTTTAGTTTCACAATTAGTTGTGGAGATACGGAAATTAACGCTTCTGTAGAGTACCCTAAAAATCATTTTCATAGGAAAATGAAAATAGCCAGTTTATTTATAATCTTAATCAACGCCTAGATACGAATTTTAATCAAAATCGTTTGAGCATATTTTGAGAAAACCAAATTTTTCTCTTTTCGCCCTTCAGTAAACTACCCTTAATTTTAAGTTTTTATAGACACACAGACAGACGGCATTGCAAAGCCTATTTTTTAGGGTTCGGGGGGTCATGATACGTCGACATCCATCAACATTTCAGGTTAGTTTTTTTTACGGTCGCAATACTTAAACTTTAATATCCAAAAAGTTAAAAAATTCATATAATTGCGTATAGAATGAAAGTTATTGATTTTATAAAAATATGTTTCGGATAAAATATTTGTATTATACATATATATATACTAATTTGTAATGCTAAGTAATTTCATATCTCAAATAGTTTCGAAGCTATTATAAAAAATGTTAATTAACGCGTCAGACCGGAGCCCTTAAAGCCATTTTGCCGAAATATTGAGGGTAGCCATTTTGTTTGGAATATTTATTAATGTTTATAAATGAAATTTAATCAAAATTGTTAGAGCCGATTTTGAGAAAATCGACTCTTTCTCTTTTTGCCCTTCAGTAAACTACCCTTAATTTTAGGGGTAGATATCCAATTCCAAAAATACCTCGGGGCAACCCTATGAAAACCTTAGATATCAAGTTTCAGCTCAATCGGTAAAATAGTTTAGGCTCTAGTTGGAGGTACAGACAGACAAACAGACAGACAGACGGAAATTCAAAAACCACTTTTTCGGATTCAGGGAGTCATGAAACGTCAAAATTCATCCTTGAGTTCGATTTTTTTGACGATCACCATACTTTCTCTACCTGTAAGATAGAGAGAAAGTAAAAATAGAAGACTTCTCTTTTATCAGGCACTAGCTAAATGGTAACACCTTGGTAAATTAAAAATATATATTGGTTTTATAAATTTTTAATCAAAAGGGATTATACCTTAAAGATGACGTAGAGGTAGATAATGATAAATAGCCGAAATATCATTCTTGACTAGGTTTTATTTATTATAATTGAGAGGTATGATATGAAAATGCATCTTACAATTCTTAAAATGAACTTTACACATGATTAACTCTTAATAAGAAATAGAGAAATAAAAGTTATTTTGTAAGCAATTTACAAAATTTTAAAAGAAAAGATCAAGAAGGTTTTCCTCAGTACAATATCCAAATACATCTCTCATTCTTTCCAAAATATGCTTTTCGCATGAGTAGATCCTTAAATTTGGAAACATGGAAAATAATTGATGCGTAAATAAAATTCACCATAAAGAAAATAATAGTAAATGTTTTCATCGTACAGCATTCTACTATTAGAAATTTAAAGATTTTTTGTAAAATAATATTATTCTGACAGATGAAAGAACTTGTTAGATTTATATCTATTCAATATTGGTGTCTAAGTTTTTTGAAAAGTATCTTAGGAAGGGAAAAGTGTAATCATTGTTTGAAAAGTGAAATGTTAGAAAGATTCTGAAGACCTTAAAAATTACTATATAAAGGATAATATAATGAAAATCGAATACCTCATATTTCGAGTTTCATCTATGTCGAGATATGTCAGACAGCGCATCAACATCGTCAAATTCTTCGGATGAGGAATATGATGTGTTTACAAAGACCATCGATATCTCTACCAATTGGCGCAGGAGGCTGCCCTGTGCGGTAGTGTCAAATACGGACTACAAACAAGTGTTAGACACACATCTCGATGAGACTAGAGGATAGGAGGTCCTGTTTAATCGAGATCATTATATTCATGAAGCGATTGATCAAGCTCCTTCCGCTTCGCCATCTGAAGATGATTAGTATGAAGATCACCCTACTCCTCTGCTATTCAAATACGAGCCTCCAGAGGAGGATGAAGACGGGGAACACCATAGCTCGACGGTTATAATAACACCGCCTTCCACATCATGTCAAGTAAACGAGGTCTCATCCACCACGAACAATTAGTCAAACAATTAAAAATATAACTTTCCAGAAATTCTTTTTTTATAATTTGGCATTAAAGATTTAAGATATATATATAAATAATATAATATCGAGTAACTCCTCTAATAGGAGATCTCATAGTACAATTAGAAGTGTTACTGTATAAATTTTGTCATTGTCTGTTTGATACCTTGATATTAACATGACTAACTTCATAAGAGAACCAACGTTAATAATTAACTCTTAAGATATTTTAGTGTTATAGCTGCCTTTAAAAGAGGGTTAACAAATAAATCATTTATAATTATATTTCTTTAACTTGAATTGTAACATCTACTTCGTTTCCATCTTAAAAAAATCTTTTTGAAAATACGACCTACATGTTTAGATGGAACATAGAGCTGCGATTATTTCATACGCTGATATAAAGCGTAAATATTTTAAAACTCACCGTATCTCCATTTCACAAATATCATTAATTAAGTTGTGTGAAGTTGAGATAATTAAATCTTTTCTTACAATGTAGCTCTGAGCTTTGATTCAAACCACTGTTGATGAGGAATACGTTTCACGAGATAATTTAAAAGAGTTATCTTTTTTTATTATCCATTGATGAGACTAAAGTTACATAATATTTTTATAAAGTTTCGTATATCAACAGAGGTTTTGTCATCTCTCCTTTCTTGCAGAATATACCGTAAACGGTCAAGAATGAATATAAAATATTATAAAACATGGACTTTTTTAAATAAACATCTTTAACTAAATTTTCAAGTTTTCTACTTAATCTTTAGCCTTGTTAAGTGTGTGAGTTCAATGTTACGCTTAAAATCTATTAATATTGTATCAAAGTTCAAAGGTTGAAATACAATTATTTACTCATTCAGACTAAGCATCATCATTACCTCTTTCTAGAAGAAATATATCTTTAAAATAATAGAATTATTGCTCTATTAGGGAACCAAGCATAATTATCACTATTGTTGACTGGGAAAAGTAATGTTTGGTTTTCAATATTTTTCTTAAACGTTTTACTCATTAAAAAAATATATATTGTTCCATAGTTGAACCTTTCAAGAATAGCTTCTTTGATTTGTTTAAAAAGTATAACTTGTCACCTTTAAACATTTTGGCAATTAATGTTCCATATTGGAACCATTCAAGGAGAGCTTCTATAATACATCGTTTAATGTACAAGATTCAAGCTGTCAGATTTTAAGGTTCAGACTCTCGATGTGCAAGTTAAAGGATTAATCGTCTCAGGTTTAAGGTACTGGGTGAAGAGTGATACATAATTATTTAAAACCGCTTCAAACCGTTTCAAAGTGTTTCAGATTATTTTGAAGTATGGGTGGTAGGCAGAAAGGACTGATCGTTTAAGGTACAAGATCCAAGCCGTCAGGTATCAAGGAGTTGGTGGTACGATGATGGATACATCATTTAAGTTACAAGATCCAAGCGGTCAGGTTTAAAGTACCGGGTGGTAAGTGGGATGGGTGGTAATATGATAGGATTAAGAGAATAAACCTTGCCATGATTAAGGTGGGTACACAAGTTCTGACAGGCTTAAAGTATATTAGTCCTAACGCTTAAGGTACGACTTTCACCCTGTTAAGTTTCAATAGGTGGGTGGAAAAAAGGGAGATGAAGAGAATTAACTCTGTCAGGTTTAAGGCAGGCTAACAATTTTAAAGGAGCCTCTTGCTAAGCAGTTATGTTTCAAGGAGCGCCTAGTAAGAATATGGATTGGAGCTGGATGAGATGAACACGATCATAATTGAGGCAGACTACGACTTGCTCAGAATGGATACAGGAAGTCGTAGGGCTGAAAGTAGATAAGAGTGCAGGATGGGGACTGGAAGTTGTGCAGATGAAGGCTTGGGGGTATGAGATTTAGAGGAAGGGAGAGGTGCGGAGAAGGGGATGAAGGCTGTAAATTGTGAAGTAGGAGGAGGGGTGATGGCCGGTAAGAGGACTGGTGGAAGGAGGGGTTGTGGAAAGGTCAACACATAGACATAAGGTACTCTTGTGTAATGGCAAGCCCTTGGACTAATGCAGATTAAACTCTTATAAATACATCTCATGGCGCAAACGCTGATGCTCTTAAGCTCTTTTCTCCGTAATGGAAAGCACTCGTTCTAACTACTAATTCCCTATTTGAAATGTAAGTGTTATGAACTTTATATTAAATTTACTAGGGCCTAGATACCGAATAATAGAGAAAAGGTAATATTTATTAATTATATTGGGATGCCAGAAATTGTATGGTATAATTCTGAAATACGTAACTTTTATTTAATTGTAATATCAGGTTTTGTATTTTAATTTGTATTCTCTTTGTTCTTTGTGTATAAATAAATATGTAGTTGTTGTGATATCAGATATGTAATTAATTGAATTCTAATTATAAGCCATATTTAACAACAGCATCAACAACAACATTCTATTTTCAGTAAACTAATGTAGGATACCAATGTATTATATTTATATTGATATTAATTTTTTTAAAGCTTTAGATCATCCGTAAAGAGGAAATAAGTAGAAGAGATAAATTATTTTGAATTAATTTTATCCTAATCCATTAGAAAAATTAGCTCTTAGGCTTATAATCTGAACGGCTAGTAAAGAGTGGTGGTAAATAAATAAAAGTTAAATAATGTGAAAAATAAGAAATACAAATTAAAAATTCTCGTTTCAATATGATGGCTACTTTTTGAGTTTACTGGAAACAGACAGAAAATTTATCACACAGCCAGATTTAGAGCTTAATTATAGATATGGATATATTTTATCTAACTACTTACCACTCCTTCTGGTAAGCTATTATTAGGCGTTGGTCTTGGTGTTTCAGGAATACTTTCTTCATCATTGTTATTATAATACAAAATAGCCACTTGACCAACGTTAAAACCGTCACAGGGTCCTAGTGCTTTTGCTTGTATCCAATATGATTTGTGAGTTCCAGTCGCGTTTATAATAAAGTCAAATCTCTGAGCTGAAAGTCAGAAAGAAAACGACATTATATTGTTTACACTTATTAAAATATTTAAATTGCACTACACCAAACGATCTACCATACCCTTCACACTTCCAGCTCATGATGTTAACAAATACTAATAATTACTTCAAAATAATGTATCATTTATTTCACAGTAATGACTATTATTATAAATGTGTTCCGATTGATGACACTCTATGTTCTGCTGACATCACAAGCAGGAAGTGCCAGAGAAGGGATGAAAGTTGATCGTGGGTGTAATCTGGGTTTTTGGTATGGTACGGTACTCTTACAATACATATACTATTTTCAAATACAACATAATATAAGACTTTTCGTTTAACAAATAAGTATTTATTACATTTTAAACCACTTATAATTGTAATTTATACATCAAACGTAGATGATTATTGAGTCCAAAAGTCCTTAATAATATTGTAATATTTGCTGTAACTGCTATAGTGGTGCCGTGGTGATTCATCCCCATTCCTTGCTATCACAGCGCAGTTTTCCAGCGCAGTTTTCCAGCGCAGCGCTCTAGTGTGGCTTCTAAACCAGCTTCCAGAGTTGGGAGGGGATTCACCAAGCACCGTGACACTCGTGATATCGCTTGCTTACGGGTAAGTTATGACCAAGTCAAGGATATAGACTAGTTACCATATCTGTCAATATACCATGATTTAGAGTGCTACGTCTGTGTTTCAATGAGTGGGTGTCAAGGCTGGTTTCTACCTAACCACAAATCCTATATTAAATAGTGAGCTTAGAAAGAGTAGGTTTCACTGTTTTATTTGATGGTTAGTGTCGGTACGAATCAAATGCTTGGTGCCAATTTCATAGTCCCATTTAGCACGCCTCAAGTTCAGCAAAATTTTCTATGTAGTTGTCATCCTCTGTTTAGTATAGCACCGCACTTTAAGTGTGATAAGTCTGTCTATGAAACTTACCGTTGTTCATTTTAAGATGTAAATTTATAACATTTTATGAGGTTAATCTTATAATTTTATGCTTTGCTTCTCCAAATATATGACAATTGCGTACACTCAAGAAATTGCGACTATTGGGCATTGTTTTGAGTTGGCCATCTTTTCTTCAGAAAAGGGCAAACCACTGCAGCAATAATAAAAAAAACCTTATATAGATTGAATAGTACAGCTCAAGGAAATCCAGAAGAACTAAAACTCGGTGAAGAAATAATAGTAAATGATGAAAATAAAGTTAAACTAACCTAACCTAACCTAACGCTCAAAATAATTACATAATTCAGTTTTAATCATCAGTAATTAAAAACAATATTCAAACAACACCCCCTCCCATTTCAATCCTGGGCGTACACAGTTATCACTCTGAAATTGTCACCTACCTGGATCATCCACCTGCTATACCCTTTGGGTGCAATTGTCGCGGTATGTAATTGTCAGGACAATGCTTCTCCTTTCCTTCACCTCCTTTATCTAAATTAATCTCTCCTTTCCCCACCATACCTTGACTAACAACCCACAACATATATCACCAATCACTTGAATTTTCTATCCTTCTGCCATTTTCTTTAGTTCAGCGTTATCAAATACCTTGCTACATTCATATTAGTCTAGAGAATCAAAGGGATCCAGCCTAAAATTATTTAATTATATAACCGATTTCTGTATGGGAAAAAAAAGACTTTTAAATCTTAGTTTAGTATTATTATATTGCTCTATTTTTATATAAAATATTTTAAAATATATAAATAAAGTAAATGAGGCTATAGAATGTTTAAAATCCTAATATTAAATATATGATATAGTATTTTTACTTTCTCTCTATCTTACAGGTAGAGAAAGTATGGTGATCGTCAAAAAAATCGAACTCGAGATTTTGATGAATCTTGACGTTTCATGACTCCCTGAATCCGAAAAAAGTGGTTTTTGAATTTCCGTCTGTCTGTCTGTTTGTACCTCCAACTAGAGCCTAAACTATTTTACCGATTGAGCTAAAACTTGATATCTAGGGATTTCATAGGGTTGCCCCGAGGAGCTTTTGGAATTGGATATCTACCCCTAAAATTAATGGTAGTTTAATGAAGGGAAAAAATATAAAAAGTCGAATTTCTCAAAATCGGCTGTAACGATTTTGATTAAATTTCAAAATGGTCCCTCTCAATATTTCGGCAAAATGGCTTTATGGGCTCCGGTCTGAAGCGTACATTAACATTTTTTATAATAGCTCCGAAACTATTTGAGATATGAAATTACTTAGCATTACTAATCTGTATATATATTTATAATACAAATATTTTATTCGAAATATAATTTTATAAAATCAATAGTTTTCAATCTATACGCAATTATATATATTTTTATAACTTTTTGGACATTAAAACTTAAGTATTGCGACCGTAAGAAAAACTAATATGAAATGTTGATGTATGTCGACGTCACATGACCCCCCGAGCCCTAAAAAATAGTATTTGCAATGCCGTCTGTCTGTGTGTCTATTAAAACTTAAAATTAAGGGTAGTTTACTGAAGGGCAAAAAGAGAAAAAGTCGATTTTCTCAAAATCGGCTCAATGATTTTGATTAAATTTCATTTATAAACATTAATAAATATTCCAAACAAAATGGATACCCTCAATATCTCGGCAAAATGGCTATAGGGGCTCCAGTCTGACGCGTTAATTA
Organism: Timema podura; assembly: GCA_033556935.1. NCBI lineage: Eukaryota > Metazoa > Arthropoda > Insecta > Phasmatodea > Timematidae > Timema > Timema podura. Next base: position 21,305,302 of record JAVRXN010000006.1, read on the forward strand.
ACATTTTTTATAATAGCTCCGAAACTATTTGAGATATGAAATTACTTAGCATTACAAATATGTATATATATAATACAAATATTTTATTCGAAACATATTTTTATAAAATCAATAACTTTCAATCTATACGCAATTAATTGAATTTTTTAACTTTTTGGACATTAAAGTTTAAGTATTGCTACCGTAAAAAAAACTAACCTGAAATGTTGATGGATGTTGACGTCTCGTAGCCCCCATAATCCTAAAAAATAGTCTTTGCAATGCCGTCTGTCTGTGTGTCTATAAAAACTTAAAATTAAGGGTAGTTTATTGAAGGGCGAAAAGAGAAAAAATTGGTTTCCTCAAAATCTGCTCAAATGATTTTGATTAAAATTCGTATCTAGGCGTTGATTAAGATTGTAAATAAACTGGCTATTTTCATTTTCCTATGAAAATGAATTTTAGGGTACTTTATATAAACTTTAATTTCCGTATCTCCACAAATATTTGAGAAACTAAACAACTTATCATTGCAAAATTGTAGGACTATTAGAAATAAAAAACTTTTATTTGACATATATTTTAATAAAAGCAACAGTTTCTGAGATATTTGCAAATATATTAATACAATTTTGTTAGCTTTAGTTGTAAACATATACTACTTAAATCTTAACGCAATAATTATCCAATGCCATAGAGTAATTAAATATAAGTAAGTATCTAAAAAAAAGTATGTTATTTTTCCTTAAAGCTCTTAGGTGAAATGATTGCACAGCAATGATCTATCTCCATTTTAGACTCCATAGTCAATATTTACATTTTTTATTGGTCAAAATGCATAAATGAATAATTAAATATCAATGCGATGACTTGAAGATGTGCAATACCTTATAAAATGTTAAAATTTGAGCCAGAAATCGAAATTTTAATACGAAGTGTTGACCCTTGTGGAAGACATTAATTTGTTTGAAATGCTCTTAGGTGGACAAAGATGCGCCTCTTTTCTCATTGATTCTAAATCATTGTATATTATTTTATGCGTGTTCTTTTGTGGAGTGGTGATGATACAATGTACATTATTCCGTTCAGAAATCTTACGAGCTTATAGAAAGAGAGAGAAAGTCTGTGCGGTGCGCCGTAACATTTATTTTAAATAAAGCTGGTAGGTGGTAAGATAATAATGCCTTCCAATATTTTATTTCATGTATGGTGCTGTGAAAAACTTTAGAGGTCACTGAGGATTAACTAACTTATATTTCAACAAATTCAGTGTCGCTTCATTCAGTCTCATTTGTGCAGTGATGTACCTTGCGTCTGTTACGGATACACGTACCAAAAAACGGATGATGACTGATTACCCTATCATGTAGGAAATGAGTCCTTTTGAAACCCACATGCATCTCTTAAATGTTTTAGTGACAAGGCCATAAATGGGAACACAGACTTTGGGTCAGAAACTAACATTGTTGTCAAGACTTGATATAGCTGGCCAGTGATGTTGGTAAAAACAGACATGAAACTAACATTGTTGTCAAGACTTGAAAAAGCTGGCCAGTGATGTTGGTAAAAACAGACAACATGAGCTGGATGATACACTGATCAATATAGCCACCGCATCACAACATGTACATAATTATTATTTATTTTAATCAATCAATTTTTATCTAAAAAATTTAATCAATTTCATTAAACTTTTAATCTTACATAATGAAAACCAAACAATCCCTTCCAGTGAAAATGTGACTTCATTGAAAAATATTGTATGTGAAAAAAACCGTTTTTCAGTGAGCTCCGTGATTCTGCTTCATTTTCTAGTGGAGCTCTTCAAGTTTGTGTATTATGTTGATTAACCAGGCAGAGTGAAAATCATTATGAGGATAATTTGATTCTTTGCTTTAATCTTGAACGTTACAAGACCTAATAATATTTGTTCAAAGAGGAAGGTTATATAGCTGAACGAGAGAAACTAGCTCAGAGCCCAAAATTTGAGACCAAATTTGAAAAACTCACTCTCCTATTTTTGTTTCCCTACAAACAAAGAAGAGTTAATGTTATGATTTTTACTTTCTCTCAACATCCTTCAGAGAGAAAAAATTGTAATCGTAAACAAATAAAAGTACTTGAAACTCTAATAAATTTTGACGTTTCATAACCGCCTGAAACCTAAAAAGAAGTTTATGTGATGGCATTTATGAGTCTGGCTGTCTTTCTGTCTGTACCTTGGCCTCAGCCCAAAACTATTTGACCGATTGTGCTAAAACTGAATAGGTATCCCTCAAGGTGTTTTTAAAATTATAGCTTGGACCCTAAAATTAAAGGCAGCTTACTGAAGGGTAAAAGAGAAAAAATCAATTTTCTCAAAATCCTATTGAATAATTTTGATAAATTCTGTATAAAAATATTGATTAACACTATAAATAAATTGGAATTTATCTTATTCCCATTAAAATGACTTTAAGTATACTTAGCATAGAAGTAAATTTTATATCTTGATATTATCTATGTAACTATTTCAGACACGGAATAACTTATAATTTTTTAATTGTATTAGTGTTAATACTGTAAAGCCTGTATATGTAATATGATTTATAGAAATGATATTTTCAAAGATAATATAAAAATATACATAATTTATATAAGGCTCTGAATAGTGTTATACGTTTTGGTGGACAAAAATATCTCCACTATTTCAATATTTATATAGCTATGCATATTATTATTTCATTTATGCTCTTTGATGGCATGTTTATTAATATATTATAACATTTGTTTTTAGTATATATATATATATTAATATAATAATTTAGAGGCATTCTGTGTGGTGCATAGTACCTATTTTAAGTGCATTTGGTGCTGTGTACAATAATTTTGTACTTTCTTGCTATAATACAGGTAGAGAAATTATTGTGATCGTCCAAAAAAATTAAACTCAAGATTTGAATCTCGACGTTTCATGACCCCCCAAACCCAAAAATTTTGTTTTTGAATTTCCGTCTGTCTGTCTGTACCTCCAACTATTGCCTAAACAATTTTACTGATTGGGCTAAAACTTAGTATAAAGGTTTTCATTGGTTTTCACCAGATTTTCAAAAAAATTGAATATCCAATCCTAAAATTATGGGTAGTTTACTGTAAGGCGAAAAGAAAAAAAGTCGATTTACTCGAAATCAGCTCTAATGATTTTGATTAGAATTTGTATCTAGGTATTGATTGAGATTATAAATAAGATGGCTATTTCCATTTTCCTATGAAAATGAATTTAATGGTACTTTAGAAGTGAAAATTTCCGTATCCTCGCAACTATTTGAAATACTAAATAACTTATCATTGCAAAATTGTTGTACTATTAAAAATAAAAAACTTTTACTTGAAATATATTTTTTTATAAAACCATCAATTTCTGAGATATTGGTAAATATATAAATACAATTTTGGGAGCTTTAGTTGTAAGGAGATACTAAATTCTTAACGCAATAATTTTCATATGTCATAGATTAATTAAATATAAGTAGGTGTCTCAAAACGTTTGTCATTTTTCTTTTAAACTCTTTGAGAAATATTTGTACCACAATTATCTATCTTTTTCATTTTAGAATCAATAGCAAATATTTACATTTTTTATTCTTCAAAATTAATAAATAAGGAATTAAATATCATTGGGATGACCTGAAGATGTGCAACACTTAATAAAATGATAAAATTTTAAACAGAAGTTGAAATTTCATTACGAAGACAGTATTGACCCTTGTGGATCCAAAATCGATCAATTTTACTGGTCCAAATATAAAATGAGGACATTTATTTAAAAATAAAATTATTAAATCTCAAACCGGGACTCAAAAATATTTTACTTGAGTAAAGTGTAAATTATGCTTGCTCTTACTAGTGTATATTAATTCGTTTACACATACTTGTTTTGTGTAAATTATCTCAATTTTTAAACAATAGAACGAGAAAGTCCATGTGGAGTTCCTAACCTTTTTACTTTCTCGCTATCTTACAGGTAGAGAAAAAATTGTGATCGTCAAAAAATTTTTAACTCGAAATTTTGATGAATCTTGACATTTCATGACTTCCTGAATCTGAAAAACTGATTTTTGGATTTCCGTGTGTCTGTTTCTCTGTCTGTCTGTAGCTCTGACTGGAGCCTAAACTCTTTTACCGATTGGGCTAAAACTTTTGTATCTAGGGTTTTCATAGGGTTTTCCCGAGGCATTTTTGGAATAGGATGCTTACCAAGGGTAGTTTAATGAAGGGCAAAAAGAGAAAAAGTCAATTTTCTCAAACTAAGCTCTAAGGATTAAGATTAAATTTCATTTCTAAACATTTATAAATAGTACAAACAAAATGGCTACTCTCTAAATCTCGGCAAAATGGCTTTAAGGGCTCCGGTCTGATACATAAATTCTCATTTTTTATATCTCCGAAACTATTTAAGATGTGAAATTACTTATCAAGAAAAATTTGTAGGTCTATTTATAATAAAAATATTTTATAAGAAACATATTTTCATAAAAATTAGCTTTCAATATATAACCAAATATATATTTTTTAACTTTTCGAAAACTAAAGGCTAATTATTACAACCCTAAAAAAAATCTAACCTAAAATGTTGATTGATATTGACGTCTCATGACCCACCCAACCATTAAAAATGGTTTTTGCAATGCCGTCTGTCTTTGTGTCTATTAAAACTTAAAATTAAGCGTAGTTTTATAAAGTGTTAAAAGAAAAAAAAATCGTTTTTCTCAAAATAGGCTTTAACGATTTTGATTAAAATTCGTATCTAGGCGTTTAGTAAGATTATAAATAGACTGGCTATTTTTATTTTCCCACGAAAATGATTTTAAGGTACTTCACAGAAGCGGTAATTTCCGTATCTCCGCAGCTATTTGAGATATTAAATAACTTATCAATACAAAATTGTAGTACTATTAAAAATAAAAAACTTTTATACTAAATGCTTTTTTTATAAAACCAACAGGTTCTGAGATATTGGCAAATATATTAATACAATTTTGTAATCTTCAGCTGTAAAGATATACTACTTAAGTTTTAATGCAATAATTCTCCAATGCCATAAAGTAATTAAATATAAGTATCTTAAAAAGATTATGTTATATTTCCTTAAACCTCTCAGGAGAAATGTTTGTACAGCAATTATCTATATCCATTCTAGACCCAATAGTAAGTATTTACATTTTTTATCAGTAAAAATTTATGAATGAGGAATTTAATATCAATGCACTGACCTGAAGATGTGCAACACCTGATAAAATGTTAATCGGAAGTCGAAATTTTAATACGAAGTGTTGACCCTTGTGGACCCAATATTAATATTTTTTATTGGTCCAAACGTACAAATGAGTAAATTAATTCTTTAAAAATAAAATATAAAATTTAAAACAGGGACTAAAAAAATGTTTTACACAAGTATAGTGCAATTTATGCTTGGCTTTGCTAGTGTTTACTCTATAGTTTCACATATATTGCAAGTTATGAATAAATATCTCCATTTTTAAACATTTAATCGAGAAAGTCCTTGCGAGGTTCCGTACCATTTATTTTTTCTTAGTATTCTGTGTTAGGCACAGTTCTTTTTATTTATGTGTATATACACTAAGACTGGCTTAGAATAAGGTCTAGGGCCACAAATAAACCAAAATCTTTCTTTTAATCACCTCCTAAGTTAATCAGAAATGTTTCAGGCTGTTAATTTAATATGAGCCATTCCTAAAACTGTATCCAAGCTCATGTTGAGCTGGCTTAGAACTTGTACGTATATATGAATAAATAAGTAAAAATAATTGTATTGCTGGGAATCGGGAGGGGAATGTGTCCAGTCCTAGCTGAATTTATTGATTTTTAATCCTTGAATTTCATATTACTATGACTTCGCTTCAATTTTATTAAATTTTCTTTAAATTTTATCTTATTATTTATACCACTTAAGATTCACAAATGATCTATTTTTTTCTGAGGGGAGTGGAAATTTTTGTTATTAAAAAGACTACCATGAGAAATGCTGAAAGGGTAAAGATTATTTCTCAATTATCATTAAAGTTTGAAGACAACTTTCAGTAATTATCCTCATTGATGAGATGACATCACATACTTTTACTTATTTCTACACGATGCAAATGTTTCTACATTACATAGCGCATAACGCATTCAATAACGTTGATGGCTACTGTTGTTGATGCATCATTACATGGTTTCGTTTTATTCTGCCGAGATGACAGCGCTAATGTAGTTAGTCAAACTAGGTGTTGTAGATCCGTTATTATTGGTGAAAAGAAAAGATCAATAGTTTTAAGGATCAATCTAGATAGGCTATATGTGGAGGTGAGTCAATATCAGTCGTTGCTGGAACTTAGTCTAGATCATTGATATCGGAGATCAGTATAGTGCAGTCTATTTTGGGGATCAGTCAAGATCAGTCATTTCTGGTATCACTCTAAATCATTTGTTGTTGGAAGTCAATTGGGGATCAGTTGTTGTATATATCAATTGCTGTTGGAGATCAGTTGTTGTTGGAAGTCAATCGGAGATCAATTGCTTTTGGAAGTCAATCTAGATCAGTTGCTGTTGGGATTGCTCTAAATCAGTTGTTGTTGGACGTCAATCAAGACCAGTTTCGGTGGGGATCAATTTAGATTAGTTGTTGTTGGAAGTCAATCAAGATAAGTCACTTTTATGATCAGTATAGATCAATTTTTGTCGGAGTTCAGTCGAGATCAGTTATTGTTGTTCTGTCGAGATCATTTCTGATAGAGATCAGTCAAGATAAGTTGCTGTTGGCATCACCCTTAATCAGTTGTTGTTGGAATTCAATCAAGACTAGTCGCTGTGGGGATCATTTAGATCAATCGTTGTCGGAGATCAATCGAACTCAAACATTGTTGGAAATAAATTGTTGTCAGTGACCAGTTAAGAGTTGTTAGTTCTATGAAAGTTTTACTCTTGGGCAAGAGGAGTGGATCAAAGCATGAGGTGTATGCTAGTGAGGTGTGCCCAGGGACATGCGAACTTAGGTGATGTGGCAGCATATCAAATATAGGTTGCAGCAACGTTGATTTGGTTGCTCTTCTTTTGAAAATTAAAGTTGTTCTGCCAACATTGAATTTAGGGTCAATTAATGATTGGCTAAGGGTAAATGACCCAACATTCACGAAAAGGATAAATGGGCAAAGAATGAAGGAATATTGCTCCCTAGAGGAAAAGGCAGCAATACCATACCAGGGGATGGGGATGTGACATTTTTCTCACCTGGTGAAGTTATTACAGATTTCACAGTTCTAGGTTCACATGGTTCCCCGTCAGTTCCGATGATTGTCATATTATGATCTTCTATAAATATCTGAATTTGACATATGAACGAGCTTGAATTAATCAAGCGGAATCTGTATCTCTTTCCACGCTTCACCATGAATTTGGCTAATGGTGTGCGAGTGGTGTTACCATCTGGGCTCTGGAAAAATGTTACAATATTATAAATTTATTTAAATTTTCAAATAAATCTAACACATCACATATTATTTGTTTTACATTCAAGAAAAAATGGAAAAAATAAAATAAAATATGTTTAGTAAATACACCATATTGGTCTTTTACACGGAAATAAACCGTCAGCCTCTTAAGTACTGGCTATTTTGAGATTTAAAAAAAACTATAATGGTTTCTTAATCTCCTTCCTAATTCTTAAGTAATTTTGGTAAA
>JAVRXN010000006.1:21313099-21362847 GCA_033556935.1 Timema podura
TTCAGACGCTCAAAAATCTTGAATTATTTAAGAGGTTATTTAATATTTTAAATTAAATCTTTCAGCAAAAATGTAGATACAAGCTATCAGTGGGTTTCTGACCAGTTTAATACTTAAATTTTGAATTTTAAAGTATTTAAAAAATTCAATGACACCATTCACAAATATTTGTACGTCTGATAAAAATTCAAAAGTTAAAAATCTACATCCAGATGTCCTCTATCAAATAAATTATTGTTCTGTTGGCCTCACAACATAAAATTTTAAGATAATGTGAGATTGATAAATAATATTTATGTAAGCTAATAAACATCTAATTAATCAAGTTAAACTTTATATCTCAATTATTTATCTAGTTATAGCTTTTGCTGAAATTTCAGTGAAAACAATATTAAAAAAAATAGAAAACAACTTAAAACATTACCCATTATTTCCAAACGTCTTCAACACTTCTCAGTGCTTACTCATATGCCACACATAAAGGTTTAAAAAAAAAAAATAGAATGGAAATACAAGAATTTAACCGAAGTTTCTAACAAACCTTTATTTGCCGCAATTACAAAATACGTAAAAAATCACTCTATAGATATGTTCTTTCCAATACACCTCAATATACTCTTTCCCTATCTCTATCTAGCTCTTTATAGTCCCGTTCACTATACCCTATCCCTATCTTGAGCTAGTTCTACATATTCCCCCTCATTACACCCTATTTCTATCTTGAGTTAGATCTATCCAACCCATCACATTACGCTCTATCTATCAAGTCATAACATCGTATCATTATCTATAGCTAGCTACTTCCAGTCCACCTTATTACACTCTATACATATCTATTGCTGGTTCTATCCTGTCAACCAAATTACACTATATCCTTATCTTAAGCTTGTTCAATCTAGTCCTCCTCATTACACCATATCAGTATCTCTAGCTAGCTATATCCACAACACCCTATCCCTATATGGGCTAGTTCTATCAAATCCAGCTAATAACGTCCTATCTATATCTTGAGCTAATTATACTAATCCCACCTCATTACACCATATCCCTATCTTCATATAGTTACAGACAGTCCACCTCATTACACTATATCCCTAATTTGAGCTAGCTACAGCCAGACCACCTCATTACGCCCTATCCCTACATTGAGCTATATCAATTTTCCACCCCATTACAACATATCTCTTTATCTAGTTAGTTATATTCACTCCACTTCATTACACCCTTTTTTTCTATTTTGAACAAGTTATAGAGTCTAACTATTTACCCCATATCACTATATTAAGCTGTTTTTGATCCGGACCAACAAATTACACCCTATCCCTATTTAGCGCTAGTTCTTTCCAATCCACCACATTTTACCAAGTCCCTAATTGAAGTAGTTCTATCATGTCCACCTTATTACACCTTATCCCTAGATAGTTATATCCAGTCGACCTCACAACATATTATCATTTTCAAGTCTATTATAATTTTTACCTCTCGTTTGCATCTAAGTTCTTTCAACATTTACTTGTGTCTTCCCATTAGATATGTCAGTAATTACCATGAACAATTTTTTGGTTTCTATCATTAGCGCTGCGCGTCCTGCACAGTGTATCCTCTGAGATTTAATTAACTAGCAATGTGTAGTGATGAGTGCAGCGTATATTAATAATAGTTTATGCAACCTCCTCCTTTTACACTGGTGCATATTTAAATACATGCTCTTAGGTGATTTTCACTGAAAGTTTGTCCCATTCCTCTGCTTTTGAGTGCAGGAAGGTTTACTTAAAACTATACTTTCTTCAACTCTACACTAGAAATGTAAATATTTGGATAGCATGTATGGTAAGTTAGACGTGGTATAAAAAGAAAAATAATAATATTTATTAAAGAACAATAAACTATGGATGTGTTCAAATCAGAGATCCTACCAGTACATGTCTTTTTAATGGGATGAACGATATGTGTTTATGCGTCTTAATAAAGATAAAAGTTTAATTATACAGTATGCTACGATAAAATCATACAAAACTCTAATATAAGTGGTTATAATATGGAACAGATATTTTAAAAATACTTTTATAGTAAACGTTCCTTAAGTAATTTTATATTAAAAAAGACTAAAGTATTGTTTTGTTAATCACAATAAATAATTATATATATATATAATATGATTTCAAGAAAATCTCTCCAAATTATATTTAAAATATACCTAAATTTTAAAAATGGGATATCTGTAAATTATTTGGTAAATACAAATATAAATTATTGTATATCATGTAAAATAGTTTCCGGATAACAATTGTGAACAAAACTACTAGGAATGTCTTAAGAATTTCAATTTTATTAATATTTGACATTTCTTTATTACTTTAAAAAAATCTTAAACAAAATATTCAAAATTATTTGTATTTTAAGAAAATGTACCACATACCCATTTTGAACCAATTCGTTTTAAAATCTTTAAATATATGAGATTTTAAAAAAAAATCAATCATCGATTACCATTCTAAAAAATTCGACAACTTTTATCGAAAATTTTGTAATTTTTATAAACGACATGTCAGTTAACAACACAAAAAAAAATTTCACTAATAATAAATATTTTGTATTGTTATAATGTAAAATATATATTTTAAACAAAAATTACATATAAATTTTCAGCGTATTTTTTGTTTTAAAATTCACATATAAGTAAACATATTTTAATTTAAAGGTAGTAGTAGGTTTATAATAAATATATCTAGATATGGTCGAAAAACGTCTTAATAAAACGCATGAACAAACTTATTTTGATTCTATCCCCAAAGAGAGACAGATAGACAGGAATACATACATAATTATCAGACTTTTTTTGTAATTTGGGTAAGTTCCTTATAATTCCTGTAGAGTTTATGTTCCATACCACCCTTGTAAGTTATTTTATTTTAGTGAAATGGTAGATCAATACTAGTTTTGAAAGTTTCGAAACCCCTAACCCATTTTAAAAAATACAAATTTGAAATATAAAATTTTTAGACCTATTTGTATATTTTAAATTGGTACTTCTACCTGCCCGCTAACTTTAAATTACCAACCACCTCCCACCTCCCACCTCCCTAATAAATTTTTTCTATGTCTTTTACCCCCTGACACCCTATTTTAAAATACACTTTTTAAGGATTTCCAATTTTTTAAATATTTTTTAATTAATAGGAAATCACACTACTATTTGTTAATTTCAATTTAGTTTAGTTCAATTAAATTTAATCTCTTCTGGTCTTAACATTGACATATATTTCAATACTGCTTAGCTTGCTAGGCCTCTCGTAGATTCATATACCTTATAACACAAATTAAGACTAGGACAGGCACAACATCCAGTCCACAGCCGTTAATTTATCAATGTAAATGTTATAACCCATACTTTCATTATATGATACTTTTTTGACCAAAAGCGGGAATCAAACTTGGGACCTTTATTTCAGTAAGCTACCGACTGAGCTAAGGTGTCAAATCTCTGAACAAACAATATTTCTAAATAATTTTTTTAGAAGATTGTTTATTGTAATTTTAAGATGATTTACTTGTTTTATGAGAGAAAAATTTCATAAGCTATAATAAATAATATGAAAATGTTTATGAGATTGTATCATACCATTTATTTATTACTATTAAAAACATGTTTTGATTTTTTCCCTGCTATTCCAAATAGAATTTTCAGATAGTTCAAGCTGAACTATAAACTTGATATTTAGAAAGACTACTATAACAAGCAATAGACCTACCTTCATTGTTGACAACAATCAAATCCACAACCATGCCCATGTCTATAGACTCGATGTGTGGGCATGCGCAGGTCTTGCTTCTCAGGCATGTCACCGGGATCTGAGATTTGTTGCAGAAAGTCAGAGGGTCTATGGGTTGGCTGAGAGGTGGCGAAGGGGGAAAAAGCATGGTCTTGTCATTTATGACGCCAATTTCAGGAGCAAATCTTCCTGGAGATCCAACTTAACAGATGATTTAGTTAATATTAGAGATCTTAAAATGGAATATTTTCTTTGTGAATTTATTTTATACACTAATTTAACCGTTTTGTAGATATTAATATAATATTGTACGAACTTAAACAAATATACAGGTGCATAAGTACGCCCATGCACTAAAAGTTAGACTCATTATGTCTATACCTCAGTTTTAGCTTATGTGGTGCTGACTGACAGTTCACAGCTGACTTCTGACAGTCAACATTTAGGTATATATACCTAAATTTTGACTGTCAGAAGTGACAGCTGCTAAACACATGTTTTTTGCAGATCATATGGTTCGGCATAGGGATACATAATTTGGTCTGGTAGCTTTTTAGAGCCGTCAGAAGTCAGCGGTGAGCTGTCAGTCAGCACCACATAAGCTAAAACTGAGGTATAGTTTAAATAGAAAGGGAAAGTATAGGTTTGAATCCTGGTTAATGTACTCGCTGTTTTTTTATCCTAAATGTTTATTTTAAAAATACAGTACTATCATAATCCTGTTCTCCTATTTACCGTTATTTAGAGTTCTTATGGCCATTGTTTACAACTTAAGCCTCTATTGGTAGAATAATAATGAATTACATAGATTGTACTCATCACAATATATTTTAAGGATAATCAAGTTTAGTATATTACGGTGAGCAGGACATGTAGCTCGATGGAAGAATCTAGAACCGTTTTCAGAGTATTGACTGGGAAGACCAATGGGAAGAAACCATTGGGAAGATACCATTGGAGGATATAGACGCATTTGGGAGAATAACATTAAAATGATCTGAAAGGTACAGTATGTAATAAGGTGGACTGGTTAGAACTAGCTCAAGATTAGGGATAGGGTGCAATGTAATATAATACATATAACTATTTTAGAAGGGCTAATGTGTATTGAGGTGGACTGGAAGAAATTGTAATGAGGTTGGATTGAACTAGATCAAAATAGGGATAGGTGGCTTACTTGTAAAGGTGCGGCAATAACTCTCTAATTCCTTATGGCATAGAGTGAGTAAGTAAGGTTAAACTTATTCAGGAAGTGTATCAACCCAAGGAATTTGTCCAAATATTTATTCATGATACAATTGAAAAAACGAGCACATAGTTGAAACATAGTTTAACCTTCTGCACTAAACATTTTATAATGTGTATGACGCTAGAGAATATTATATAGTCTAATATATACTCGTTTATAGTGTACTATATATTTTATTTACAATAGATATGTGATGAACTAAAGTAATAAAAGTATATAAAAACTATCAGATCCAAACATTGATTCGCTTGTCCATATATTTCTTTCCAAAATAGAGAAATATCTGAATTAGCAAAGCCCTGATCATCTGTGAAAACGAACTTAGGTGGCTAATTTTATCTTGATATCAAGATCACACGATGGACTCTAGTGTGATTTATAGATTACAGATAGAGATGGCTTTTCACCGCTTACAAAATCATATTCAGCCTAGTTACGTTGTCCAGCAATTTCTGAATTAGTTAGTAATGAAATTTTTAAATACTCAAAATATATTATTTGTTATGTAACCATGGACATGATTACAGGGATTTAACGATAATAAAGTAGCGAGAAAATAAAGAATGTTGATTTAATTATGCAATATTGAACCCTTAAAATAAATATAACGCTGTATTACTACCCAAGGCGGCTCTGGTCTGTATACTGGCTATCAAAATTTGTTTTTTTGTTCGCTTTGTCTTATCATCAGTTCAAGTTATACTTAGAGGTAATAATTAGGCTACTGGATTTTATGTAAATTTGGTTGGATACTCAACAGTTCCACCGTCGTCTGTAGAGTCTAGCCAGCACTGATGAAGAGGAAATGAGGAGTGAGGAATTTTCCCGTTGCTTTCCTCACTGAGCCTGAAGGTATTATTGCACATCAATTTGCCAAGGCCAACCGTAATGTATATATACCAGCTGACACTACAAATAACACTATCACTCCATTTCACAGAGATGAGCTGAATGTTGAATATTATTATTAATATCATTTATATCTATGCTACTTTAATATTTGTCTGACCCATAATTGAGATTGAGACTGATCAATATAAGGAACAACTTGCTCCAGCTCATACCAGAAGATATCTTGCATTTTAAACAATATATCTGACCCAAAGATGAACCTGAGCTTATAGGGATGAGGTTGGTGGGAATTTAGAAGAAGTATATTAATATAAGCGTGATGTGAGACTGAAAAATAATTGATGAAACACCACCAAGAGCATACCAAATATTACGGATTTGAGCTTCAATATACCAATCACCAGCCGTTCAATAGTTTGAGTGAGTGATGCCATAGACCATTCAACCACCGAATTGGCAATCCTAAGTAGAGTTATTTGTTTACTTACGTCTAAATGGATAATAGTTGTTTACATGGAAGAAATTATCAATAGAATATCTGACAAACTTAATTTCATAATATCGCACGGTGTCTGCTTCTCTTTTGAAGAAATCTGGATCATTTATCCCGTTGTAACTTAATTCTGTTACACATATATAGTCTTTATTTGACTTGCAGTTTGGAGGGTTAAGATTCTGAAAAAAAAAAGCACCATTTTCATTATCAACCTTGAATTAAACAAAACTTTAATATGGTATCATAATAACTATTGAACAATACATTATTTACATGTTTAAAAACAAAGATAGAACATTGTTTGTTTGATTGAACATTTTGAAAAATTAAATTCTTATTCTAGCTTGTTAATTGTAAATTAATACTCATTTCAGTACATGGTTTAGGAGGAAAAAAGACAAATTTCGTGGTATATAGAATTTTTAAGATGTTTACAACCAAAACACAGGTAAAATATGTTTAGTGTTTTTATTACATTTTTAAAATAATGATAATACTTTTAATATAACACAAGGCTTTGAATCTTTACTTGTAAACTATTTTAATAAGTGCGTTAATTGTAATCTCTCAATGATTGCATACAATTTTAGTAAGCGATATATCTATAATGTCCTAGTAATAATTAACTATTCAATTGAAATCTCAGTATTTCATAGTTATTTATTTGAACAATTTTTATATCAAATATAACAGCCCACATTGAATGAATAGCTTATCAATTTAGTTAAAGCTCATCAACTATTTGAATAAATTTGTACAAAGGCTGAATTTACTTTTTAACCAAATATTAACATTTGATGCTATCATTGAGATAATATTATATGTAAATTTAATATAAATTTTAAAAATTATTCAAATTATATTATATAATAATATAAATATTACTTAAATAATTAATACTAAATAAATAATTAGGTGAAGATATTAATTTGAATGAATAAATTATCACAAACAAAACAAATAATCACACAATTATCTACATCAAGAAATTTGCAGCATTTACGGTTTATTGAACAGAAATAAATAATTAATTCCCTTGGGAACATACATTTATAATGAAAATGGAATAAATCAATAATTTGCCCAGAAAAATATATGTTAAAATGTTATCTTGAATAATTTAGTAATTAGTTTGTATCATTAAGGCAAAATAAAAGTATTATATCTGGACCAATTGCATTTGTTAATAAGGGGTATGTCTGTATTAAATATTCAGTCGTACATTGCAGCTTTAGGTAATCTAGAGCATGCAATAGTTACGTAAGCTTAAGAACTCATACAGTATATCGTTATGAGTCAGCACTAACGTATTTATACCAGTTCATGTTTTCATAACATAACATAGAATATTGTAAAAACTAGTGACTTAGGGGAAACCCCCAACCTTTTTTTAGTATATAACAATGAGTTTTAGAACTTTTAGTGAGAGAGGGGGCCCGGGGAAACCCGGATGCCATTTTTAAGGGGCCACTCCGAAGTGCATAACATACTCAGATACCAGGTTATAACAACTTGTGGGGAGAATATCCTATATCTTGATTCCCTGTTCAGTACGGAGAAAGACGCCCCAACCATCTTAGAAGTCTGAGTTAGACAAAAGTCGCGCAACACCGGACAAGTCATTCAACATTTAATTTGATGATTAAATCAGCATATCACGTTTTTCAGACTGACTGATGGCATTATATATTATAAGATGTGAATTTAATACATAATAGGAAGAGCCACATAACTTAAATGCAAAGCATATTGGCTGTCTAGTTTCAAAGATTATTAATATCGATAATTTACTTACATAACCTTCTGGTAAACCATTTGTCATGTTTGGTCTTGGGGTCTTCGGAATTATGGTCTGATCACTGTTGTAGACTAAAATGGCACTTTGAGATATTTCTTTGTTAATTTGCGTGCACACACCTACTGGTTTAACATGAATCCAATAGGAGCTTTTCGGTTGATTTGCATGGATTACAACGCAATATCTTTCACCTGAAAATTTATACAGATTGACATATTATGTATCCTAAATTCCTTTAAACTTTAGGTGGAATAAATTTAAAGTAAGAGTAATAAATTTATAATTAAATTAAAAATAAACAATACATGCATATTTAATTCTGATTCATTTAAAATACTGCGTTCTTCCAGCATTATCTTAATTTGCTCATTCGCACATGCAAGAGTAGTTATACGATTTATTTAACTTAAAAAATGTTTTGATTTGATTTGATTTTACAATATACATCATTTTTGTAAAGTAGATTCATACTGCGTTTAAAAAATTAAACAAAATAATAAAATGGAATAAAAACAAATTTTGTTTAAATAAACGATGTTTTAAACTATTTAGTAGCCTACATTTACGATATTGTTGAAAAAGATTATTTTAAACAAGTAAGTTAAAAATGTTTTGTATTCAATGTTAATAATGTTAGACATAATAATATGAAGAGAACAGAGAGGGTAATTCTTGGTAGCTAAGGAATGTATAGTTAAAATATTCAAATTAATATTCTGTTTCCTACAGAGTATAAAATTAATTACAATATTGGTAACTCAAAGTAATTTGTTTATTATTTATTATCAGTTTGACTAGTTTCTGGCAAGGGTAAGGCACATCATAAAATATCAAATTAGAACATTCAAAAGCCAGCTTGTATTATTTTTATACTTCCTCCATGTGCCATCCTGAAACAAATATGGAAATCACAAAGCAATTAATAGCAATTATTAAAATCTTTTAAACAAAACATTACTCATTATATAAGATCATTACATAAATAAATTTAAACCGTTTGAAACGCAATATTTACCTAAGCTTGACCATAATAATGTATAATAAAGTAATAGAATCTGTTACAAAAAACACGTTGGAATAAAATACTTTCACTTTTACCAAAGTGCATAAATGAAACGATATATTCTGTTCAAAACATATGAAATATTGAGCGTCAAGATTTCCAAAAGAAAATCACTGCCCACAAATTATGCTGCCAGAATGTGTTTATTTTAATTGTCATGCCACTTCTAGATATGCGCTAATTTATCCTAGATATGTATTCACAAAATTAATGGATCTTCCCTATTACAATCTTTATGTTTTGTATTCTTTGATTTTTTAAACATTTTATCTACCCTTACAGAGTTAAAGTTTTCCATCATGCCTTAAATGTATCTTAGCTTTAAGTTTATAAAAAATTGAGGCCCACTCCATCTTCCTACTCTAGATAATTGGATTAAAAACTTTTATACTGGTTTTGTGAAGTGGGTAATTCTTAAATTAACGTGTCATTTTTCTTATCGATGCCGAAAAGTAGAGTTTATTGTTATTTTGGAAAGATGAGATGTTATTTCACGCCCCCTTTTTAGCACCCACAAAATTCCATATACTTGAACGTTGTTTAACTATCTGGAATGTTGTATTAAATTAAATTAAATGTCAAGTTTCTATTTTATTACCTTACTTCCATTCTCAAAACTAGTTTTTATATTAGTTTTAGACATTTTTACACATTTTCCTCTTCTTCAATTATAATTTTCTCGAATTTTTATTCATTAAACCTGTTGGTAGTCCTTATACCCACCAAATTATTGTCAATCTTCTATACTACTTAAAAAAGTTATTTTCTAATGATTATCTTTAATTTCTTTATAGCCATAAGCATTGACCGATATTTTTCCAATTTATTTGACGCATTTGACTAATCCTTTTAAATAAGCGAGTGTACGGAATTAAAGTAAGGGGTAAGGGGATATAGGTGAATTAAGATCTAAACCTTTTGCTATATTTATACATAACCTATGCAAAAAACATATGAGGTGAAATTGATTTGAGTTTTACTATAAGTGCAAATCGGTCCTGGCATAGATTTATCTGATTGCCAAACCCTTCCTTCACCTCTGACAAGATGTGTATTAATCACAACTTGTGAATGTGAGGAATGCCAGGCCTCCACCGTGGTTCGGATTCCACGTTAAACTGTAGGTCCTCCATTTCATCTCACAATCACCCTACCATTGCACATTAGCGTAAGTGCGTATAACCCGAACGGGTAATAAGACGCGGTGCTAATAATAATAATAATAATAAGTGCAAATCCTAAGTTTCATTAAAACTTAGATTGTGTTAGTAACCATTAATTACTTACTTACTTACTTTATGGCATTAAAAACAAGTCCATTGCTGTAATTATAAAAGTATGCCACCTATCCATAGTATTGTATAGTTCTAGTCTGTCTACCAAATTACACCATACTAGCTTGAGCCAGTTCTATTCAGTCCACCTAATTACACCATATCCTTAACTTGAGCTTAATCTATTCAGTCCACCTTACTACACCACATCCCTAGCTTGAACCAGTTCTATTCAGTCTACCTAATTACACTATATCCCTAGCTTGAGCCATACATCCCACCTAATTAAACCACATCCCTAGCTTGAACCAGTTCTATTAAGTCCACCTTACTACACCATATCCCTAGCTTGAGCTAGATCTATACAGCCCATCTAATTACACCATATCCCTAGCTTGAGATAACTCTATTCAGTCTACCAGATTACACCACATCCCTAGCTTGAACCAGTTCTATTCAGTCTACCTAATTTCACCATATCCCTAGCTTGAGCTAGTTTTATTCAGTCTACCATATTACACCCTATCCCTAGCTTGAGCCAGTTCTATTCAGTCCACCTAATTACACCATATCCTTAACTTGATCTAAATCTATTCAGTCTACCTTACTACTGTAACGACTTACATGTAATGTCAATAATACCAAATAATATCGAATGGGACAAACACTCACCAACCAAGCGGCCCGCTCTCGGAAGACCTACGCACGACCTACACCACTAAACCCGGCCTCCACTCTCGATAATAATGCCCGTCCAACTGAGCCACGAGTTCCCAGACAACTGACTGCGAGAGTCAAACACGTGTCCAGCCAACCAGAAAGAAGAGTTCCGTTTCCGGCCACGCATAGCCCTGGGCGCTTCGGCAACGTTCTCGAACATCCAGTTCCTTAGTTTGTTTTGTTTTCCGACCCTCCTTCTCCTTCGGTCCTTCCCCCCCTCTGAGAATTTTCATTTGTATATATACAGCTACGCCAATAAAGTAAAATCACTTACTACACTACAATCTCATGGATAAGAGGTGAGAACGGCGACTAGGTCTCGGGGATTATTAATATTCAAAGTTATAAATTCTGTTTCGGCGTCATGGGGGGAACTGTATTCTAAATTACCGTCTGGACTTCAATTTTGTTATTAATTGTTTATTTGAATTGCTATACCATGCGCTTCCCGCGGCATATAGAAAGACGTCGCCCTTCGTCATCCATTTTAGCTGGGATTCAAACCCAGACCTTATTATTTGTCATAATTGTAAATACTTGCTTATTATTTAAAGCGCACTGAGTGTCAGCGCGCCCAGGGTTCAAGACCCGCTTAGTAAACTTCTTTTTGTACTTTACGATGGCAGATGTTATAATCAAATTTATTGTTAAAAACAGGATAGTAAAGCGAGACTTAGCACGCTCTTGCATTAGGAAAATGATGTTTAGACGTGACGTCAAGTTATTTATGAACGTTTGGAATTATTGTTTTGTACTCTATTGCTGAGTGACGTCACGTAAGATAAAGCAGTTGTGGCTTATGCCTTATATTAAAATCATTATTATAAATACTAAGTAAATGTATCAAGGAGCTAAAGCCCATAAGACAAGTTTGGCATCAGAGATCCCAGACCTCGTATTATGTTGTGTTCTACACGCTTAGTGTTGTTTATATAATCATACTTAGGAGAATTTGAGATTGATTGTATTTGTACTTAATGGTCTGATGACTAATGGAGGTGCGCTTCACGCACGATGTTTGTTTTCTCAAGTTTTGTAAAGTTGTTATTTCAATAATAAAATTTATTTTGTACAATCAGGTGATTCTTTTACCTGATATTAGCCTTCCTCACCCTATAGATATTGATAGATATAGAAGGGGAGGTAGCAAATGGTAGCAGAGCATGGTTTTGCCCTTTTTATGGTCTTAGGCCCTTGGTACACGCCTGGAGAGATGTTGAGAAAACTAAAAAATATATATATAATTTTCGGAAGGTTATATTCTATGTTTTATACACTGTACTAATTCCTGTCTTTATCTTGTTTCATACTGTCATTGGCCATGGCTCCTCCACTGAAACCAGACAAGGCGTCGTCCAGGATGACGAGATCCGATGTGTACCGACTTAGCCGCGAACAACTCCTCGCCGAGCTCCAGGTTTGGTCCACCCCTGTTCCACCCAACGCAACGGTGGGTGAGTTGAGGTCTCTTTTATGTGAACTTGTGAGTGATGTCGGGGCGTCTCAGGCAGATTTAGGTATGGACACGGATGTGAGTGGTGAACAACCCACGTTGCCCTCCCGTTCTCCCGTTCCCCATGCGCCAGGGGGATATTCTAAGAGTCAAAGTAAAGTCATATTGGAGATATTAGGCCGGGTTCCGGTGTGCAGTGGCCAGAACTACACGGAATTGTTTAACTTTTTAGTAGAAATTAACCGGGCCTCCCGCCTCGAGCTCGTTAGCGAGCCCGAGTTTCTGACTTTGTGTTTATCCAAGACGTCCGGGTTCTTGACCGAGTTGTTTTCCAGGGGCATACAGGCGGATTTATCTGTTAAGGCAGTGACTGATCAGATTTTAAATACGCTGTTGCCTAGTAGAGTTAGGCATAAGTTATGTAGAGAGGTTGTGCACAGGTTCCAGGCCCCACACGAGTCATTTAGGAACTTTATCCTTTCTATCACCGAGGCGGCCCGCGTGCTTAATACCGACCTTAAGGAGCCCGAACTGGTAAACATTATTTTGGAAAACGTGTCTCCCCTTACCAGGCGCCATTTTGTTTTCTCGGGTAAGCCTTCAACTATACTTGATCTCTATGCCCTGGCTTCGCACGTAGAGGAAACTCTTCTCTCTGAAGACGAATACCTTATCGCGCAAGCGCCCGTGGCTGTCAGCCGCGCGCGAACGGGTTCGAGTCCCGGAGCAATTATTTCTGCGCCGCCTATCGGCGCTCCTCCACTCGATAGCCATTCTAACTACGTTAGGGATAGTAACCCTGTGGGTGCTAGCCGTGGGGGTCGCGCACCTCGTGGCACGTCTAGTATTAGATGTTTTCGCTGTAATAGGCTGGGACATGTTCAGAGGGAGTGCAGGCAGGTAAACTATTGAGGCGCGCCCGCGACCGTGGGGCGGCCGCGTCTGGAAGTTTTAAACCGCGGGTTCTTAATCCCATGATTACTGTTTCTATTGGTCCTTTGGGATGCTTAGGGTTATTTGATACTGGAGCAAGCCACTCCTTTGTTTGTAACCAGCTTCTTAGTGCTTTTGAAGGTAAAGTAGTTTGTAAGTCCTTCCCCCTGAGCTCGGCGGTGGACAAAACGACGGATAAGCTGCTGTACAAGTGGAGCGGGCCATGGCGCATCGACAAGTTCTTAACGCCCGTCTCTGTGCGTCTTATGGATGTTGCTGACCCTCAGTAACCCGTCGTGCCCACGTTAGCCACCTTGAGGTGGTGGTGTAGTAAGTCCGCGCCCTATAAGAGGGGCGTGTAATGGTACCTGTTAAGGGTCAAGTGTGTATATAGTGTAAATTTTTTTTGTGATTTATTGTGCATCTTTATTATAGTAAATATTAATTTAATTGATAGAAGAGTAGGCCTACCCAAATTTCTTAATGTATTAGAACTTTGATTATCGATGACTTGTGTCTGAATGTGCGATGCTGGAGACTTATAATAAGCAAACTATTGCGCGTGTGCACGCCTACTCAAAGAAGAGAGAACTGTACATCTCCTCAGAGAACACTCTCAGATTTCCGTGTCTATTGGGAGACATGATCTCGTGTGGATGTGCTCTAAACAGACTGACCAAGATGGACTGCACTTAGCAGCGGCCGTGTCAGCACCTTGTGAACGTTGGACTTGTGTTGTTGCTGTAATTGTGGATTTATTTTGTTCTCAGAGAGGTTCTGCCCTTCCCCTACCCCTCTCCTTCTGGTTCGAGTTACGGATGTTGGAGTAGTCCGGCTACTGAAGATGGATGCTGGCTGGACCAACAGTAACGTGGATCGGGCCTCAACGTCATAGGGTTTTGATGTTGGAGAGAGTTGGAGTGTCGGTGCTGTGCGTAAGGTGTTGGAGTTCTGGGGGATATCAGAACGCGACTGCCAAGAAGACCTGCTACCTGAATATGAGGGCAGCTTTCCATGGGCCACTTGCTGGGGTCCGGGAGAACCGTCCCCTACATACCAGCTACTGACGACAGGGAAGGTACCGCCCTGCCGTTACACCCACTGCTGAGGACGCCTTCTGACCTCCCGTCAGGGGGGGAGGATGTAACGACTTACATGTAATGTCAATAATACCAAATAATATCGAATGGGACAAACACTCACCAACCAAGCGGCCCGCTCTCGGAAGACCTACGCACGACCTACACCACTAAACCCGGCCTCCACTCTCGATAATAATGCCCGTCCAACTGAGCCACGAGTTCCCAGACAACTGACTGCGAGAGTCAAACACGTGTCCAGCCAACCAGAAAGAAGAGTTCCGTTTCCGGCCACGCATAGCCCTGGGCGCTTCGGCAACGTTCTCGAACATCCAGTTCCTTAGTTTGTTTTGTTTTCCGACCCTCCTTCTCCTTCGGTCCTTCCCCCCTCTGAGAATTTTCATTTGTATATATACAGCTACGCCAATAAAGTAAAATCACTTACTACACTACAATCTCATGGATAAGAGGTGAGAACGGCGACTAGGTCTCGGGGATTATTAATATTCAAAGTTATAAATTCTGTTTCGGCGTCATGGGGGGAACTGTATTCTAAATTACCGTCTGGACTTCAATTTTGTTATTAATTGTTTATTTGAATTGCTATACCATGCGCTTCCCGCGGCATATAGAAAGACGTCGCCCTTCGTCATCCATTTTAGCTGGGATTCAAACCCAGACCTTATTATTTGTCATAATTGTAAATACTTGCTTATTATTTAAAGCGCACTGAGTGTCAGCGCGCCCAGGGTTCAAGACCCGCTTAGTAAACTTCTTTTTGTACTTTACGATGGCAGATGTTATAATCAAATTTATTGTTAAAAACAGGATAGTAAAGCGAGACTTAGCACGCTCTTGCATTAGGAAAATGATGTTTAGACGTGACGTCAAGTTATTTATGAACGTTTGGAATTATTGTTTTGTACTCTATTGCTGAGTGACGTCACGTAAGATAAAGCAGTTGTGGCTTATGCCTTATATTAAAATCATTATTATAAATACTAAGTAAATGTATCAAGGAGCTAAAGCCCATAAGACAAGTTTGGCATCAGAGATCCCAGACCTCGTATTATGTTGTGTTCTACACGCTTAGTGTTGTTTATATAATCATACTTAGGAGAATTTGAGATTGATTGTATTTGTACTTAATGGTCTGATGACTAATGGAGGTGCGCTTCACGCACGATGTTTGTTTTCTCAAGTTTTGTAAAGTTGTTATTTCAATAATAAAATTTATTTTGTACAATCAGGTGATTCTTTTACCTGATATTAGCCTTCCTCACCCTATAGATATTGATAGATATAGAAGGGGAGGTAGCAAAACACCATATCCTTTTCTTGAGCCAGTTCTATTCAGTCCACCTAATTACACCATATCCCTAGCTTGAGCCAGTTCTATTCAGTCCACCAAATTACACCATATCCCTAGCTTGAGCCAGTTCTATTCAGTCCACCAAATTACACCATATCCCTAGCTTGAGCGAGTTCTATTCAGTCCACCTAATCACACTATATCCCTAGCTAGAACCAGTTCTATTCAGTTTACCATACTACACCCTATACATATCTTGCACTAGTTCTAACCAGTCCACCTCATTACACCCTAACCCCTATTTTTTCTTGCTACATCCAGTCAACCTCATTACAACCTATCTCTTTCAGGTCCTATCTAATGTCATCCTCACAAATTGATTCCAGTTTACCAGTAAATACCTTGAATGCAATTACAACTCCTTCCATTTGCGCCTACATGTAGTGACCATCCTAACAATGTCTGGTGTTGAATACAGGTAATTTATCTCATTATTATAATGCCCTTACATAACAATAATCAAATAAATTATACTTGCCAGGATAGGTGGTTAAAGTGTTAATCATCTTAGGGTGACACGGCTCTCCATCTGTGGCAATTACAGTCATGTTGTGATCTTCTACACTGATTTGAAAAGGACAAATCAATGTCCCTGAGTTGATTATGCGCATCCTATACCTTTCCCCATACCTTACTGTGAACTTGGTGTATGGTATCGGAACTAAATCATCACTGGAGTTCTGTAAAAAATATTATAATTTCTTATTTATGTTGGCCATTCAACCTGAAATGTCTAAATATAAAATAAAACAAATAAAGGATTTCTATATTTAAAGAAATAAACAATATTTTAAATATAGAAGAGGAACTAGGATAGAAGAGAAAGGAGATCATTTAAGTACAATATATTCATTTAATTGTATGACAAATAATGTAACTTTATAGATCTACGAACAATAAATTCTATATAAATTTATGATTTTTTTCTTTTTATTTTAGAAAAGTTATTGCAATCATGAATTTTTTTTAGTTCAATAGTAGGACATTCCTTAAAGTTTAATGTGCTGCCAAGCTTGAAATAGTATGTCCTAGAATATTCTGTCCTTATGTCAAAATCCAAAGCCAAAAGCGATGAAAATTTCCTCAAGACCTTTTATTTATATAGATAGATCGTGTTTTTAATACTATTTGTGGATTTATTTTGAAATTTAAAATTGTCCTAGAAGTGCTTTAACTTTGTGGTTCTTTATGTAAAAAAAAGTTTAGGGAGGCTATAACACGATATTCTTACATAAAAATTCGCACTTTATGCTAAGGTAAAAATATATTTAAATTATTACACATATTTATTTTTGTAATTACAATGTTTCTGATAAAGTATATATTTTACTATATTCAATATTTGTATCAGGGCAATATTGCAAAAAAAAACACTTTTTTATATTTTTATACAAATAATATTCAAGGGTATGTTACTAAAAAACAGACCATACATCCCTTATATAGGGGCTCTTTCAATGTCCCGATGAGATGATCTGACGGTGATAATTAGTATGAGGGTGTGGAACAAGTTGAAACACTTAAACATAACTTGGGCTTAGTTAAAAAAAAACCTATTAAAGGTTGAGGTAATCGCCAGCCTGGAATCAAACCCAGCACCCCATAGGCCACATACAAATAATATACCCAGACACTCAACCTCCAACTTAAAATGGTTACGCTCCTTTTGGCATCTTGAGACCTTCACCACTAGGATTGCTGCGGTTAGTCCTATCATCACCCATCAGGTACACTAGCGAGGCCCAGTGTTGAAGAACAGAAGTTGCTAAAAGGAAGCAGCGAAACCCCCGTAAGGTTGAGAGTCTAATCTATAATTTGTCTGTGCCATAGGCTCGTAGCCTGGTGCACTAACTACTACACCACGGGGCTATTAGCTATTGGCTATTAGCCAATGGCTGTTCTTTCTTCTTATAGAATGAAATTAAACTAATTGAATATAAATGTATATCCAACCACTGTGGTTCTCCCTCGGCCGTTGATGATAACGTTATCAGGTATGCCGTTCATAATATGGGAGCTGCCTGGTAGATGCATGCTGGCCGGGACATGAAGCCAGTCTGACATTATGATGGTGTGCTCTGGTAGGTCGTGGTCGTACAGGTGTCCATGAATATCCTCGGACTGGGGACATCTCACCACGAAAGATCCGTGGATACCATTCACTTTGTTCAGACCTTGGACATGATTCATACTGTCAGTTTTGGGAGTGACAATACAACAACAAAAACAAAATTTTCCGTGGTTTTCCACTGCTTTGAATAATGACCTTGGGCACAGACAAGTAAGAAACAGACTCTCAACCTTACGGGGGTTTCGCTGCGCCTCCAGCTTGAGTCCTTCAACACTAGGCTTCGCTAGTGTCACTGCTGAGTGATGATTAAGGACTAACCGCAGCGATCCTAGTGGTGAAGGACTCAATCTGCCAAAAGGAGCACAACCATTCTAACCTGCAGGCTGAATGTTTTGTTATATTACTTGTCTGTGACCTAGGGCTGTGGGCATGTGATATGTTGAGAATCAAGTGTAAGGTGTTGTGAGACGCTCTAATATTCAATGATACCTACATAAACAGTTCACATTGAGAAATGATTTAATAATAAAAAAGTTAGTTCACACAGTATAAGGTACTCTAAAATCACTTTTTTCCAACTCAAATATTCAACCACGAATTAAACAGTTTCCATGAATTATATTTATTAAAATCCTTGTAATAATCTATGGAATTGCACCTACCTTCAACTATAATCTATAAATAGTGATTAAATGATTCCAAATCATTACAGTTTCCGAGTAATAAGGGGTAAAACTTGTTATTCTATGTGTTTTTCCTACCATTTGTAAGGTAAAGTCTCTAATCTCTACACATCAATGCGGTAGCGGGTGTGGTAGTGGTTGTATGTAGCTAGCCTATGTTATCTAATGGATGGACAAACACCGGCAAAGGGAAGGCCGACAACATCGTGGCCTTTGTAGTGTTCTACCTCAGATGCTGCATGTCTAGTATTACCACTGACCACGTTCAGCTGTGCTCAGTCTTTACAATTAAAAACCTACCTCAGTGACGTAGCTAGCTAAAGCGCTGGCTTCGTGTTGAGCTAGACTGCCGAGGAGGGGGAGATCAAAGTTCGAATCTCGCCCAATTGAACTGGGGGTGGTTTTCCCTAAATGGCTTTTCACTCTCCCTCTACGCAATTGCGGGCTCACTTCATCTACATTCACCCTTCTTGATTCCTAGCCCATTAGCGTAATTAGTACTTAAGTGCATAAACCGAACGGGTAGTAAAACGTGGTGCTAAGTATAATACAATTAACAGTGAGTACTGTTACTGGAAGACACATTAAAATATGAGGCTACATACACCAAGGAATACTTGGTGACTGAAAGTTCTGAGGAGGTTCACCAAATGGGGGTTTAACCAAAAACCAAGTCGAAAAAATCTCAAAGCCCAGAAGACCTAAGAAGATGAAATTTTGAAGGCAGTTAGCCCCTAGCTCAAAGGGGTTCAACAAAACTTAGTGACCGAAAGTTCCTTTAAGGGGGTTCTCAAATTTGGGGTTTAAAAAAAAAAATTAAAAAAAAATTGAGGCTCAAAAGACCCATAAATCTGATATATTTTACATTACGATCACCCTAAGTATTAGTGACAAAGGAATACTTGGTGACATAAAGTTCCCATTGGCCACCTTATCAATAGGGGGTTTCCAAAAAATCAAGTTTGAAAAAATCTAGTGTCCAAAAAGACCTAGGAAACTTAAATTTTGCAAGCAGGTATCCCCTGACTCAAAAGGTTACAAAAAACTTAATGACCTAAAACTCTCATGGGGGTCCCCAAGCATTGTTGTTGGAGAGAAGTGCTTCCAAAATCCAAAGTCCAAATATCTCATAGCCTAGACGACTTAGGAAAATTAATTTTTTTATTAGGTTGTACCCTAACCCAAATATATATATATATATATATATATATATATATAATTTTCTAATGTTTGTACAGATTATGGCCAAGAATATAATGAAGTCGGATTCTTGATTTTGCTTTGTCTGATTGAATTTTTTTAAAACCTTTCTTGATTTAGAAGAACTAAATTATGTGTTTTCGTTTGTAAGCTATCCTAAAAATATGATTTGTACCCTAATTATTCAAGTTAAGTTCTTCTCTTGTCAACAGTCTTATATAGGCTACTAGTGAATTTTAATTCAATTCTATGAAGATTTCGCAGTTTTCAGATTCAAGTAAATGGTTGGAAACATGATAACAAAGGTATATAGTGATGTCTTTGATGGGGGTTAAGTTGCGAAATTATAGTTTCGGTGTGTTCAACAATGATCCCCATCGTTCCCGCCAATATGCTCACCACCATCACCACCAGCACTTCCTTGATATATGGAGAACTTAATGTATGGGTTTGAAATTTAGTATAACTATACATTAACATGATGTATATATGTCACCGGAAATGTGTGAAAGCCAGACGTTCTATAAAATAACTAAGCTTTATAAATAACGCCAGAGTGGTTTTGGAAAAGTATGAATTAAACGAATTTGGCTGTTTTATTTCATACTTAATTTAAAGTTATTTGTCTTTTTGAAGTCCTGAAATATGTTTACGTTTCTTTTATCCAGTTCTATATAAGTCTTGCGGCGTTTTCTTGTAGGTTCACCTAATTCCTTGTATTTGAGTTGATCAGGTTAGGTTATTTTAGAATAGGGTTGTTAGGTAATGTTAGATTAGATTGGGTTATGTTAAATATTGTTCTCGGTAATATATAATAAAATTATTAATTTGTCAATTGTTTCGCAAAATATATCATTATTGGTCTTATTATAATTTTTTCTGATAAAATATAGAGTAAATGGAGGCTTAAGCCTTAAGATCATGATCCAACCTAACCAGATGTCTCTATTTTCTACAATACTGCAAACATTATCCATTTCCATACTTTTCCTTACATTTTCTTCTCTACCATTTTCTGTTACTTCTATAGCTGATTCTAATTTTTATTTTTGATCATCTCTGAATGTAAATTTCAAGTTATATAAAATCAGCTGCTTTCTAAAGTGTTATAACCCTTCCCTCAGGATTTTTTTATTGTCAGTAAACTCTAATCATATCTCCAAGGAAGGGCAACTATGTCAATTTCTTAGCGCTCTTATTTGTTGAAACGTAACTTATGTTCCTTATTTTCTATCCACATAGTATTTTATGTTTTCCTTCTCAGTACTGTGTAGGTAGGTTTTTTCTTATCTTCGTGTTCCATAATTTTGGGATAATAGTACAGAGATAACTAAATATAAATCACCATTTCCTAATAAATTTCTTAGAACAACATTCACTACTCTGCCGCTTTCCTTTCTCCCAATCAATCTCTCTTATTGTGTTTATAATTACTTTACACTAACTGCCAATAGTTTCTTCTTTTTTATATTATCTGTCATTTAACAAGATTTCAAAGCTATCTTGATCTAAATTACGCATGCATGTTTTCTTCATTGTTGTTTTAACTTACTGATGTAACATAATGCAACCATTATTACTTTGCCGATTCAAGCACATTCTAACAGAACTATAAAAACTATAAAGTCCCCCAAAAAAGGATATTTTCAATCATTGGCGCCTAAGTATGACCTTTTATTATATTCTACCCACTTTTTATCCTTAGTCTAGATCATTGCATTGATTATCTGATTCAATACTCTATCATCCGATGAAGTCCATGTTTTTCAATTAATCTATTAATGTCTGAATGTGTTCAAGCAGAGAGTTTCGTTCTGTGATGCCATGAATTTTTACAAAACCACTCCATTGTCATTACTCATATAAACACACACGCCGATTAGTTTTTTGGTTTATAATAAAGATTTATTGTAAAATTATGGTATTACATTTATTTTATACATTTTAGTATAATGAATATTTCATTAAAGGCTAACCAAGTTTCCAACATAAGTAAAGATTTTTGGAAGGTCACTAAGCTTCCTCTAGAATTATTTTTCCCCTCAAACAATAGGCCTCCTACATTATGAATTTAATATTTGGTGTCAAACTACTTATTTCTGTAGCACCATTGTGATAAGGCATTATAAACGTGATATATATGTATTAATATTAACTAACCTAATTAAACCTATATTCATTTACAGTAGTTTTTTGAGTGCTAACACTTAGCGAAAGAGTATTGCCTACAAGAAAATTAGTAAAAAATATATCACTTCCGTTAATCTTTGAATGTATGACCTTATTATGTTATGTTACTTTGGTCATAAAGATAATCTTATGTGTCCTAAGAAATGTTCTTATGTTGTAGACTTTTTTTAGAAAAAATCACACATAATACCTGTCGATAAGTTACACTGCAACCCCATTGGTTTGGACAGTCAAGAACGTTGACTTAAGGCCCTGACCCCTGTCGAGTGTACGTCTAAAGCCTATTTTGTGGGATGATGGGTGGAAGGGTGAAACGCGTGGCGTGGTGTGTCGTGGCATAGCGTGGTGTGGCGTGGCTTAGCGTGGTCTTGCGGTAAAATCTTAAGTTTGGAAATATCAGTTTTCTCGAGAATGAGTGAGATTTTTATATAAATATTTTCAACACCCCTACTAAGTTAATGTATCAATGTTTATTAATTGTTACATTTTCTTATTTTTTGTTATGAAGCCAGCAGTTTTCTATTGAAAAATGTCAATTTTATCTTTATTTAATCACACTTAAAATCATAGAGGAGGTATATATGTAAACATTATAGCTTAATCAACATGCCTCTTTTCTTGAACAAACCGTTTCCAAAGAGAAAATTGCAAAACAATAAAAAATCTTGAAGATAATCTTTTGTTCCCATGACTCTGCATTTCCACGCCAAATGAAGAGGGCCAATTGCCTTAAGAAATATTTCACCACTGTACAACGATACCAAAGACTATACCTGAATGTGAATGGTAGAAGAAAGTGCCACACTCTGGCACTCTGAACTTGTACCGGAATATGTTGAGATAAGCTATTGGGCATTGGGTCAGCATTGGCACACCATCCATAAATTGGAAACCCTTCTGAAGGATCCCGTGCCAATGAATGGTTTCCTCTATGCCTTCCATCATGTTGGACACATCGACAACCACCAAGTCACTTTGACAAACCTGAAATAAAGATATAAGGCTTATAAATTTAATTTAAGCATTTATTTATAAAAGTGCACAGACTTACCTTATTGAGAAATCTTTATTTTAAACCAAGTAGATTGTGTACCCTTTGATAAAAGGGTAAGAATACAACGTTATGATTTATGTGAGTTGATTACAGTATAACTCAACTAGACTACCCTGTTAGTACTAATAAAATATATTAGTATCAATATATAATTAATGATGAGGAAGACCACAGTTTAGCAACAGTTTGGGTACGGCATATAACCTAGACGTCATGTTAGACCAAGTATAATAATATTGACCATCTGGGCTAAATCCCTTATACCCCAGTTTGTGGAAATATTTTCCAGTATTAACGTACTGTTGTCCAGGGGACGCCCGAATGTATAGATCATATAACCTTTCCATGGAGGGACTTTCCATGTCCCGATGAGATGAGATGATGGTTAAAATGA
This sequence comes from Timema podura, assembly GCA_033556935.1. Lineage (NCBI taxonomy): Eukaryota > Metazoa > Arthropoda > Insecta > Phasmatodea > Timematidae > Timema > Timema podura. The sequence goes on from JAVRXN010000006.1 coordinate 21,336,754, forward strand.
ATATGAGGGTGTGGAACCAGTAGAAACTCTTAAACCTAAATTAAACCTAATTAACTGAATTATGGTGACAATTGGGGTGATTCCCTTTTCGGGAAAAATACCCAAGCTACCAGCTGGGAATATAACCAGGAACCCCTAAGCTCGTATCAAGGTGCACTGAACACTAAACCAATGGGCCGGTTGATTGAACAAGTTTTTGAATAATACGGAATTTCATGGCTCAGCCATTTTCCAATGAAGATGCTGCAAAAATATTAACAAATATTTATATAAACAAACATACACCAAAACTGGAAATGTCTTATGTGTATATCAATATATCTTGTTGTGAAGAAAAGATAAATACACGTCCTTAGCACTACTTCATCCACTATGTTTGCTGTTGTTCGTTCTGGATATAAAATTACCAGACTGCAAGGTAAACTGACTATTGAACACGTCACATAAGAGCAACAGTCTCTTCCCTGTTCACTTCAGACTCCTCCAAGGACCGAAACTAAGCCTTGTTTATAGTCACAGGAAAACACAACATTAACGGAAATTGTAGTGGTTTGAACTCAGAGGGATAGTCATAAGGGATGAGAGAGATACTAGTTATGAAGACTTTTTCTCCCTGGCCACAACCAGTGAAGATGGTCACCTTTATCATTTTGCTATGCAGAGTCTTCGCCTGCAATATGGCTCAACCTTGAAACTTGAGACTGTGAGGAGCGAAGCTTGGGTAGTTGAAGTTGTGGAAGTACTTCATAAGTTAATGCACTATGTCTGGATAGAGAGTGGAAATATTTTTAGGTGAAAACACGCTCAGTACAACTGACCAGGATTAAACGACGATATTCCTGTTATTATGAGATTATAGCCTGAGACCATGTGGCCACCGAACCGGGTTTGTTGATTCTCTTAAGTCGAGAAAGCACAACTGATTATCTACGAATCCTAGTAACTCTGGCCTGCCTAACTAAAAGCAACGTAATAGAAAGAGCTATAGGATTAGTACGGCCCAAAGGATGTTAATAAAACCCCAAGCAAGAGTTAAAATAAGATAAGAATAGTGCTCCTTACGTCAATGGGTGGCCCATCCATTTGTCGGTTGATTGTGAGACAACTTCTCTCAACGCCGTCCCCGGGACACATTGCGGTCTGTCGCAGTCGCTCATCACACCTTTGGAACAGTTGCCGCAAGCTCTGAGGACAGACGTATAGATATAGAACATCCTTCGGTGGAAGGGGACGATGATATATATTTCAATACGATTTGACTATAGAGTGCCCTGATATAATTTTTGCGACCAAAATTTAAATAATATTATAATACTATTAGTAAAATATTATAGATATCGATATTATCCTAATTTTATATTATGAAAAGACACATGCACACGAGATTTAAATTCAAGATCATTTGATTAGTGCACCAATGCTGACCAATGAGCTATACAAGAACGTCCCCTGCTCGGGAGCATTGTTCATTTTAAGGCAAAGTTCTTGATGGACGCAAGAAAACGAGTAATTATTTCACTTCGTCTTAATAACCGTTCTGGCTATTCATATTTGAATTCGGCCACTATGATGTATTAAGAATGAGTAAGTTTTAATATAAATGAAGTGTTTCCACTTTTTATCGGAGGAAGAGTAAAAAACTATTTAGGTAAATGTCTACCCTCTATACATCGAATTTTGATTAAAATGCCAAAATCTCCAAATCTTCACTCCTGTATATTGCGAGAGTGACAACTAAAAACATTCAGCCACTTTAGTGGTTCGATGGCAAAAGTTTAATTTAGAATAGAGCTGCCTTTATTTGTAAATATGGATAGGTATAAACCATTTATAAAGAGACTTCCTAATTCATCTAGCTGGATTTCAAATACCACTTTCTGAGGCAATGACAAAACAGATTTAGAGCGTGCATCACAGCAGACCCAATTCAGCCCCTGGCTCACGCGAGTTATGGAAGTTAAAGGGAAACTATAGACCTAAGATAGGCAAGAAATTTGTGCAGTGCATTCGTATTTGAATGATAACTCGAAATTTTCCGCGGTGACGATGGAGGGAAAAAGCAACAAAGTTTCTTGTTAATAACTACAGTACGTCCCTTTCATGACTAAATAAAGATTTGTGCACAGTGCTAACCTGTGAAACCCTTCTGAAATTTTCAAAAAACTGTATTTTAACGCATTTTTTTAAACCAAATATCATTTAATATTTCAACAATGTTTTATACAAGGAACCTCTTTTAGCTCTTTATCTCCATTAATATTTGATCAGAAATGATCGACGTGCAATAGGTCACGAGTGTATTTAAGATTTCGGGCCGACTGTATCACAGAGTTGATGGGGAAAATGATGCACGCTCTTAAGATGTCCAATTATTTTATATTTATGCCACAACAACGCGTGCATTGCGATAAAATTATAATTCGAAATGGATTATTAGCTATGATGTAAATAAGAGGTTATATTAAAGTTATACTCACGTGCCCATTACGTTATAGAGTTCCAGTACCCATTTGTAGTAACATATTCGTTTTGGGGCCCCAGCATCGCATTTTCTAGTGCAATCTGTAAAGATTGCCGGCTGGCCATTTCTGGTTTCGAAACTGTCTCTGTCTTCAAGATCTGACGGCAGACAAAACATTTCAGGAATGTATCTATAATAAAGGACAGTTAGTGGGAGAAGTGCAACAATATTTTACATATTCTAAGCCTGAATATAAGGGATATATCTTAAATACACATCTATAGTTTTTATTTGGTCAAAATAATGATTATCCGTCACAATAAGAGTTGAATACTGCCTAAAGTTGAAAAAGAGTGGAACGTGAATTAAGATCAGTGTCCTTACAATTTATATTTTCTTCTTCTGAAGAAGTCAATAACCTGAAGGTTAGCTTGATATAATTATTTTTATCCATACGGAGCTCGTCCTGCACACAGGCCTTCAGATGGTTATTGCTGCTTGCACTATCTGGTAGAAATATCGTGTACTAGGAGAGTTTAGTAAGTGTAGTTGGTTCCCCGTCGCTTTCCACGCCGAGTTTATATGAGCGAGCGTGAAAGGGCTTACCAATTTTGCCAGATAGGTATTCTACCCGACTTTCAAGGTTTTTTTTTAACGTACCATAATTGATATGGGACCATCAACTTTACATCCGAAGGAAGCTGGAATAGGGATTTTTACCGCTCAAAGAAAAATTCGCATAACCTCGGCTGGGTTTTAACACACGAATATTGTGTCCTTAATAAAACACTCTACCCCAAAACCACTGAGATCAAAACAATTGATTTAAACAAAAAAATCTCCACTATAGACTCGTTGTTTGTTTCTATACACATAATATATGAATATCTCTAAATGCCGTTTTATTTTGATTATGAAAGTGACTTGCAAGCACCTTTAAATCGTTTGAATGTGGTAACAGACAGAATAAATTTTCGTTTAAACATCACCAAGCTGATAATTTTCAATAAGAACTGATTACGAAATAATAAGTTTAGTATAGCCCTAGATGGAGAACTGTTAGAACAAATAAATAATTTTTTTTTAATCTGGGCCAAGTGTTTTGTAAAAATCGAAAAAACAGATAATTAAATCAACAGACAGGTGAATGAACCTCGTAGAGTAGTTGGATGTATGTGGACTGTTTCAATGAATGAAGTAGTTTCGAGAGGAGTAGCGATGGCCGTATATAAAAGTGTTTTGACGCCAACGTTGTTCTATGGGTGTGAAGCGTGGGTTTATCAGAGAAACACTGGAGCCAGTTGGATGCAGTTGGAATGAAATATCTAAGAAATGTGTGTGGAAAAACTCCAATGGACGTTGTTGATGGAGTGAAATTTCAAAGAGAATTTTATAGGTCAATGGGAAATAAACATATAGCGTTTGTTTCGTCATGTTGATAGTATGGATGTGGATAGAGTGACAAAGCAAATATATTAAGGTAGAGTGTGTGGATTAAAAATAAGGTGTAGTAGGCGTCGTAAGAAGTGTCTAAATGTAGTAAGCAACTGTGTGAAAATAGAAACCTTAAAAATTTTAAGAATAAAAGTGTATGTATTATTGGGTGTATGAATGTTTATGAAGCAAAGGGCTCATGCAAGGATAGGGAGGTTTGGAGAAAGTTAGTGAGGATGGATCAATTACGGAGGTATTTTTTGAGATACATGCACAAATTCTTGCCTACCCCGAAAGAGAGCAGCGTGGTTATGTATGTATGTATGTATGTATGTATGCATGTATGCATGTATGCATGTATGCATGTATGCATGTATGCATGTATGCATGTATACATGTATGATTTAGATGGTGATAATAATAATGATTTAATTCAATAATGTCCTTAGATCAATGTTTAAAAAAATTAGATCACCAAGGGGTGAAAATTAAATTCAACGTATCAAGGGAAGATAAATTTAATTTATTTTTGCTTGCGTTCCCTTTAATCGAACAATAAATTCTCTTACACACCGCTAACATGGTCTTTAATAAGCTTTGACTCTTTATAAAAGTAAATAAAGTTGACACATTAATTATTTGGAACCTTTAAGAAAAATCCTTCAGGTATTTATATTAAGAAAAATCTAAATTTATTTTTAATTTATTTTATCATTGTTGATATTATTTGTCAAAATATACATTTTAAAAGCATAAAGATTCGTAATTCTTGTGTATAAAACTGTCTTAATGACGTATTTACCACCCTTCAGATTTTTGTTTATAGGGTAGAAATGAGATGGGTATAGTTTATTAGGAATTGTACCTGCATTTGATAAGAGTAAAAAAAGTGGGAGAATAATTAAGAAAAAATCACCTAGTTACTTGCGATCGGAATATGAACTATAAATTTAGAGTCACCTAAGAACCAAGTCGTCTTAAATGTTTATGTTTCAAATGTTATTGTTTGGAAAATTAAAACACTATATACATAAAATTTTATTTTATTTTGAAATAAAAATGAAACTATTGAGAGAAAATGAAATTAGTTAGTTATTACATTTCCAAAAAGATATTTGATTTAGAAAAACAAATATTACTAGCCGAAGCTATTCCAGATAAGAAGTGACTAGTTTTATCTATTATAGTTTAAGAAAAATCATAAAAGAGATTAAGGATATTGGGAATGGAGGACTAGAAGGAAGAATAGAAGTGAGAAGTAGGGAAGAGGGTACATTGAAATATCACATTTTCACATCCAACTCTTAATAAATTAAAGATTGTTCAAATCCTACCGTCTATTAAATATATTAAGTCTCCATCTACTAAAACTCAGGAAATATCGTAAACGGTGCCATAGGGGAATGTAACCACCAATCGGGGAAGTTGTTTACAACCCATATATTATAGGGCTATATTGTACAGAAACCGAGAAACTTTTCGATCATTAAAGAAAAGTAATTCACATTTTTCTTTCTTCCATGTTTCGAGTTGTATAGTGAAGAAAGACTCGAAAGGTACGTAGCTCTTCAAATCAAATAGGTAGTTTTATAAAAATTGGAGTTGCTCCATCTTAATAAAGTAAAATTATATTTTTTTAAATGTATTTCTTTCACTGCTCTTCACAAACAATATTTTAAATGCACCAACCGGGTAGGAATAAGAAAATATATTATATTTGCGTGAAATCTACCCTTATTAGAGTGGAGGGAGGGGTGAATAATTTTGGAAACCTACTCTCAGTACACCCGTCTAGGGTTCGGGTCCCTGTCGCCTTTCATCAGTAGATCAGTCTATTGCGAGAGTGATTCCTTATGCCATCTGACCACAATATTAAGTAGGTTATTATCCACTACCAAACTTACTGTCAAAGATATTAGGACTTTCCGTTAGAGAAAATAAATTAAGTAAGTAGACTTTTTTTGAAGGAAAACAATACATTTTATATAAAAATTTATAAGAGAGAGCTCGCATGCCCATATTTTTAATATATGTAAATGATTAAATCTAAATATAGATAATATGAAGTCCTTAGGCTATTAAACTTTGTATGTCGCATTAAAATATATAGTAAATATATAATGTCATTTATATTAGATTGTAGTGTAAAATATTTAAATCTAGCTTCAAATTTACTATATTTTTTACTCGTTTCAGGGGACGTGAAGTATAAAGCGTCACTTTTGTGTTAAACAGGCCTACTGACTATGTAAAGATCAGGGTTCAATTTCCGGTTGGGTCGACTGAGGGTGGCTTTACCTCAAGGTTTTCTTATTTTCTTTCGATGGAAAATTAAAATAGATTACATTTACATAAATGTTTCCTTCAACATACTTACCACATTAGAGTAATTATTATATATGCGTCCATCCTGATCATGAATTAATACATAGTAGTCAAAAACCCTATAAATATCATCAGGTTGTAAAAACAATAAATAAATATATCTTTATATATACTATATGAATTTATGGATGGAGACTTCATCGTGTTGGCTAAATCTTATCCTCTAAAAGCAAATTTTAGTACTATCTTCACCAACAAGTGACAGTAGATCAGTCAATATAATTCGTTTGTGGGATGACACCAAGGAATTCTTTTTATATAAATTCGGTATTTTTTATAAAAATAGAACCTTTGATATTTCAAGGTATATACATATTATTGCTAACAGTACTAATTAAAAGTGGTTTAGAAATATATTTATATTTAAGAATATTGACTTAATATAGGGATGTTATTCAATATATTTTAAAATGTTTATGAAACAACATTAATGATTTAAATATAAAAGTGTATTTTGATAAAATCAATCCAATAGTTTGTATTTTAATAAAATAATTGTATCAATTATAAATGTACTACTCACATATTATTATTATTATTATTACTATTGCTATTGCTATTATTATTATTATTACTATTGCTATTATTATTATTATTATTATTATTATTATTATTATTAATTTATTTGAGTTATTTAACGTGAACTTTCTGAACCGATTGATTATATTAGCACACGATAATTTCTATGAGCTAGAGCAAAATTTCTATCAATTTTCCGGGAAAACTCTTTTTACAAAACTTCAAGTTTTTTTTTTACATTATATAATTGACATGGAACATAATTTTAAAGCCATGAACATCAGATCATGAGGTGAGCATTTTACCTCAAGAACAACGAAGTCAACTAATATTCAAATCAAATACAAATAAAAAATCAAATATTATGTAATATTCAGCTTGAAATGTAGATTAATGTGTAGTCTTCTTTAAAAAGTAAATCAATTAAATATAAAATTATATCAATATTTATATCAATGGATTATATTTTCAACCTACCATCAAATGCAATGTATGGCTCCTCGTTTTCTGAATAAGAACATACAGTGGTTAAAAAACTTAACGTCAGCATTAGAATCATTGTGGCTTACTGGTTATTATTTTGAGTTTTAAACATGAGCCCATTTTAATCAAAGGCAATGTTAGGATTGACGCTTCACGCTTCTAAATCTATTTAATAGAGTATCATCACGTTTTTAAAAGATGTATTAACAGGTCCACGCCAACACTGGTAAACGTTTATACTTGCTGTACTTAAGGTATTTTCTCATATAAAGTCTTCAATTTTTCTTTAACGCTAATTCTGCTATAGTTCCTCTAAATTTTAAATTTCTTATTCTTATCTTTTTTAAAAAAAAACCCACGTCTTACTGCCCGTTCCTGCTATACACCTGTGTACTAATTACGCTAAGGGTTTTAGGGATTAGGAAAGCTTTATTCAGAAAAAATGTACCCACGTCTGCGTGGAGGGAAAGTTGAAACCTATTATGGAAGAGCCACTCTACGTATACCTGACTGAGAAATGAACCTTGATCTCCCCACCATCGGTAGTCTAGTCTACTGTGATTATAGTGTCTCAGACTATGCGTGACCGAAGGAGGCATTGGCGTAATTAATATACAGGGTGAGCTGTAACATGTGGGATCCAATTCAGTGAAGGACAGGAGACATAAAAACTACACAAATTTTTTTTTTTGTAGAAACATGTATCCCATTTTACCTTGTTTACGAAATATAGTGAAATTTATAGCCTGGCTACGACGCTATGGGTCAGGGTTCTATTCCTGGATGTTAACTCGGGTTTTTTTTTTCGAAAGGAGTTACCACAATGGTCAGGCTTAAGATAAGTTTAATAATTTCCCTTGGTTCCACATCCACATACTCACTATCACCCTCACACTATCACCATCACCCTCATATCATCGGGACATGGAAAGAGCCTCCATGGAAAGGATGTACGATTAGTACATTTGGGCTTCCCCTGGGCAATTGTAAATTAGTACTAAGATAATCTTTCCACTACCGGGATACGAGTGATGTAGCCCAGACGCACAATATTATCACTACTCTATTTATGTTGTGTTAGTTAACATCACAATCGGTGGTCAAACTGGTCACCTTCCCTCTGAATGTAAACCTGCAGTCGTCATCTATTAGAATAACACACTCTTTCAAAATACATTGCATTGCAATGCCAGAATGCAGGTTGAAAGTAGCAGTTTTAAAACATTACTTATAGGTCAAAAACCTCTCCAAATAGAGAAAAATATGACTGTAGATCAAAAACAAGGTAGAATGGAACACTGTTTAAATACACATTATTAATTGTGGCTCCCACATTATATGCTACACGCTGTATATAAAACAAAAGTAGCTTATACCCTAATTTTGTAGGAATAAATGTACCCATTAGTCCACAAAGATAATAAAACAATTCTAATATATTTATTTATTCATACATCAAGTTATGTGATCTACATCAATCACGTTTGAAGAATAAAATTAATCCTTTTAAAAAATCCATTACTATTTTAATTCTGTGGCCTTGGACAGTAAGAATCAGTATTAATTAAATAACCCTAATAATACAAGAGATTACCAGCTTCAGTGGTCGAGATTAGGGTTAAGATTAAAGTTCCATAGCCCCTGAAAATGAAACAGTATTTTTCACGATGCCATTTTGTTTGCCCATGTGTCTTTATCTCGATCTAAATCTGAAACCATCCTACCGATTGTGATAAAAATTGGTATTTGAGTTCTTATAAGGTTCCTCCAAGGATTTTTTGTAACTATATATTCAAGGAAAGATTCCTTACGATCCAATAAAATAAAAAATTTATATTCTCAAAATCCTTAATAAATATTTGGATTTATAATTCGTATCGAATAACTTTTAACATTATAACCCCAATGGCGTATCTGAAAGTGCCGTAAAAAGGACTTAGATACTATTTTACACACAATAAAATCTTTAATTGGAACATATCTCTCAATTATTTAAGATAAGAAATATATTATTATTGCATAGTTGTAGGACTAATAAAAATTAAAAAAAATGTTTGAAATATTATTATTATTACTAGACTACTATAAAGCAACATGGCTGACTCACTGACATTAATGTTTACCCACTTCCAGATAAGAAAGAAACTTGAAATTTGGCAAACTTATAGAGTCTAGATTTTAACTGACGGGAAAATTCCAAAATTAAAAAATTTTAATTTTTTAACCCTCCTAAAAATTCAAAATATCGGAGCAACTTTAAATTTGGTGCGGACATTTCTTTGGAGGTCTCTTGTGGCTAAACGGTATGACCTATAAAAAAGGCTCTTGAATTACAGTAGTTTACATCCACTCGCTAAGAAAATCCATGGGGATTTTGGGGGCGAAGCTCCAAAGAGCAAAGCAAGTATTTTCACAAATCCAATAATTTCTTATATATTGGCAAATAATTAATTTTTATATTGATATCTGGGAAATTGGGAGCTCGTTAGCAAACAGAGATTTTACTTTTTCTCATTACGTTTACATAAAAGAGTATTTTATTTCCTTTATACTATTTGGTATTTTATTATTTTCTTCTTTTTCAATTTGTCTCCGCAACAATAGGTAGACCTATTTGTTGTTTAATTGGTTGAAGTAAATTTATAATAATAGTCCATCGTTGCCAAGGAGGGATGCCATGGAAAGTAAACATGACTTCAACGAACTTATAATTTGGTTTTGTTATGTTTTATGTGTTATTGTGACAAATACGATCCTTTCAAATAAAATCATTTATATGTATAAATACGTTTATCTACCTGTAAGCCAACCAGTTTTTTCAACATAATTCACGTATCTTAAGAGTGTTAACTGTTTCTATTTTAAAATAATATAAAATATAAAAATATAATAAAAATAAAATAAATTAAAATATAAATATAAAATAATTTAAAACAATTAACATAACATAACTTGCAGCTTTGTTTTTGAATCGTGAATATTTCTTCATAATACCGTACTATATATATTCAAATTGTAAAAGAGGATATCACAAACTTAAAATTTAGAATTAAATATTTGATATTTTATCCCCATCACGACTACCTGCGTATCCTTCTCAATTAATTCCAATAATGGTTTAGTATAAGTCAGATGGATAATTATATAAATAATGTTTTGTGCATGTAGATTAATAAATTAGGCATATCAGTCTAGAAAATATGCGAGACTTTCAGAGAGTTTATCACTTTAGGCCAGCCGCAGACCAAATGCAACATTTTGTCTCGCAACGAAATTCAAAGAACTTTTTTTTTTGCAACGTTTAGCAGACCTGACTGTTGCCATAAAAACAAATGTATTGCCGATAGCTTGGTGAAAGATGTTGCAACATTGTTGCGCGGCACTTTAAAACACGTAGCAACAAAAAGGTTATGCAATCTTGATCATTTTATTGAACTGCGGATCCGCGTGTACACAAACGACATTGTTACTTATCCCTTGTAGCCCTTTAATAGAGCTTTGTAGACTGTAAATACGTGCAGTTTGTGTTTATAGTTTATGTATTTAATTTGTGTAGATGTTGTGGTATTAAAATGAAGGTGGATGCAAGCCATCGAGTGGATGCAGACAAACTTTTAGTTCTCGTTGAAGATAGCCCAATAATGCCCTTCTGGTTTTTCATCTACTAATTGAATACATTCCTGCAAAATATCAGTTAACTCTACTTTCCCCTTATCATATCATTCGATAACTTCACAAAAACATATTATTATTATTATTATTATTATTATTATTATTATTATTATTATTACTATTATTATTAGCACCGTGTTTTACTACCCGTTCGGGTTATACGCACTTACGCTAATGTGTAATGCTAGGGTGATTTTGAGATGAAATGGAGGACATACAGTTTAATGTGGAATCCGAACCACGGTGGATGCCTGGCACTCCCCACATTCACAAGTTGTGATTAATACACGTCTTGTCAGAGGTGAACGAAGGGTTTGGAAATCATATAAATCTGTACCGGGACCGAGGATTGAACCTCGAACTCTCAGCACAGAAGTCTGACACATTACCCCTAGACCACCAGGTCACCAGCTTCACAATAACAACTTTAAACACCAACCAACAAAACACTGTACTCAACTCTTAGATAAATAAATAAATACTTAGCACTGCGTCCTACAGACCGTTAAGATTATACGCTTAAGTACTAATTACGCTAGTGGGTTAGGATTTGGGAAGGTTAAATAAATAGGAGCGAACCTGCATTTGCGCGTGGGTGGAGTGTAAAACCATTTAAGTAAGCCACCCCAGTTCACCCGAGTGAGATTCGAACCTTGATCTCCCCGTTTTCGCAGTCAAGCTCAACACAAAGCTAACGCGTTTGCTAACTACGCCACCAAGGCGGGTTCAACTTTAGAGACCTTAATTACAATTGTAAGAAATTTAAAATTTTCTTTGACGTTGGGAGTAAAGAATTTATCACCAAAATTTATCTTCCTACACCAAATGTAACGTAATGCAACCTTTTGCCTCGCGAAGAATCGTGTCCTGATAAAATGCTTCAGTTGATGAGCGGCCGGCCTTTAGTCGCTTATGCGTCTAAAGTAAACTAAACCTAGGCCCTTACACATAATATATTGTTTACCTTTTCACGGCACATTTTCTTCTTTTTTTTTTTTTTGTTTGTATTCCTCAGTTTTCATTCCTCAGCCCTCAGGACGGCGTACGTGATTGTAGCAATATTACAACGCTATATTAATATCTACTCCTTTCGTTCTCGTTTATTTGTTCGTGATCCCGTGGGTAATGGTCTGCACCTAGTTCTGTGATTGGTCACAGCACATCGTGACAGTAATTGCTATTGAAATTGTTGACACTTTATTTTGTAGTATAAAAGGGGTAAATAGTTTAAACAAATAATTATACAAATTGTAGACTTGTGACGTAATGACGCGTCAATATAGGATTCCCAATGTTAATGTATTTATTAATATTAGCATCACGTATTACTACCCATTGGGGCTACACGTTTAAGTGCTAATTAAGCTAATGGGTTAGTAATTGGGAGGTTGAATTTAGAGGAAGTGAACCCACATTATGTGGAAGAAGAGTGTAAAACTATTTATGAAAAAACCACCCTCTAGTTCACTAGAGTTAATTCTAACCTCGATCTCCCTGTCCTCAGTATTCTAGCTCAACACGAAATTAGCGCGTTAGCTAACTACGCCACCAAGACGGTTATAACGTATTAACATTTTTTCAGGTGGGTTTTAAGGATGCAACATTTAGATTTAAACCTTAATTCTTAAATAGTTATATAAAATATTATTCTATTATATATTAAATAAAGATCTTAATGTAGGTTTTTGTAAATTTAGAAGATTGTCTCCAGTTTTGTGTTATTTGTTTTGTTCTCGACGATTGCTAGAAATAATCTTCCTGCAAAGGTGTACAATAAAAAATTAATAATAGGAAAACTGAAAAGTTTATTTTGAATTTTAGGTCAATAGTGTTCGGACTCAAATAGTAATAGTGTGTGTATAGAATCACGAGCGGAAGTGAGAAGGTGTTATCTGAACAGAGCATAGATATAGGACTACGTATAAGTAAGTATTTATTCTCATCCCTTCCTTTCTATTTGTAAATAGGTATCAAACTTTTATATTGCTTCGGTGGATAAAGTTAAGTTGCAACCATCATTGCAAACTAGCGTCAAAAGTTTCAAGAAAGGTAAATTCGTTAAGTAGGAACATAAATTTTAGAAATTAAAACACACTTAATAACAAAAAAAAAAAAATCTTCTCGTTAAAAGGCCACCTTCTCACAGAATATTTACTAAATTAAATCTAACTTATATATATATGTATCAAAGTGAAAGAAATATGTTAAATTTTTACTAAACTTCAACTGTATTGCTGTGAAAGCAGGTTTAGGGTCTACATCATTTGGTCTGGTTGGAAAATTACAGGAATGTTGGGTCTTTAGTCCATTAAGGTTTAGTTATATTCGTTTTTTCTAAATAAATTTCCATTCTTTATTGTAAGTGGTGTGGAAATATTAGTTAACGGTTTGAATGTATTTATTTTATACACAAAGCATGATAATTATGCATGATTGTTTTTAGCACATATAATCTATATTTCATTTTTTATGTGTGTCAAAGGAAAGTAAAACAAAACACAGTAGAAAATTTTAGGCATTGCATGTCTTATTGTTTGTCAAATTTTGCCTACAAAGTTTCTCTCTCTTTTGAGTGGTTGAAATTAGTATGTCCCAACAATTTTTCTTTATGAAAATGGAATACCTTTATTAAAGCTCAAATTCGATAGTCAACACCACGCCGTTGTGGATCTTGGGGTAAATTTCCGGCATGGATTTAAAATTTACCAATAAATAAATATGCAATTTTCCTTTAAGTGTGATGAATTAAAAAGTGGGGGTTAGGCTTTACCTGTTATAGATTTAGTTAGTTTATAAGCCATGAGCTGATATAAACAGCAGTTTCAGAGAGTGTATTTTACTTAAATACTTTAAAATAAAAGTTGGTACACGTATTAATATTATAATTTCTAGTTGAAAACATTCACTCATACTTTAAAATTGTAATATGTGTGAAACGAAATACTTAAATATTGTTATATAAATACTTATGATAGAAAAAAGATTATTGATTTTCACCAAATATTATACCTGAAATATAGACAATCGTACAGAAATAATATTCATAACATTTTCAAATCTCCATTTCCAAAAACTTGATGTTTTTTAAATATGGCTAATAGGTTAAATAGAAAATATTATTTATAAAGTATAATTTGGAATAAAAGATGTACAAATTAGGAGTCCTAATAGTTCATATTGATAATTATTTTGTATCTTAAAATGTTACAGACAAATGATAAAATTGGTATATTTTCGCATATGCAAAAAGCTAAACAAAATCATTTTAGCGGGAAAATTCTTTTAATTGAAATGTTAGACAGTGTTTAGATACGACTTTTAATCGTTAGAGGAAATATAGTGAAAATTGATTTCCCACCCTTTGGCCCTTTAGTACACGTAAATTTGAATTCAGATATTTATTAAAAAAACATAGGGGTGACATTTCAAAAATCAAAAATGTCAAGTTTTAGCCATTATCGAGTAAGCTATAAAGAGATACAATACATACACATCTAAAAAAAATAGTATCGTAATAGCAATTTTTCTAATTCAAATCTCAAATTCATCTTTTTTTATTCCCGATCATTAAACATCCTTTCCAAATGCTTCACAGTAAAAAAATCATGAATTTTGATAATAAACCATTTTGCTTAGTAATATCATAAATACAGATCAGATATACATTCATTCCGTAGTTGTTATCCATTATTTTAATCGTAGTAGGGATGTGGAAAAAGTATACGAAACTTCTACTAATATCAATATTTTCATTTCGATACTAGCATTTTTTTTACTCGATACATCTTTTCCGATACTTTTACTGATATGAGTACCCACACTCCAGTATCGGATCGGTATTGAAAGAAACAACTCTTGCTATCTTTACTAATGCTGGGATTAAACGTTTACTAGGGTGTACTGTGGAGGAAGAACAAATGACACTATTTCTCTATTCTTACTCATTTTCTGCACTACAAGCAGGAAACAGCTTCAGCATTCAGTCTCTTTTAACACATCATAAGTCATAGTTCCAACACATAACCTGTATGCGATGGACTTAAGTATACTATAATATGGTTAGCTCATTATAATTATTCAGTGTTTATATAAAATATATGAAAATACAATAAATGATGCAAAGTTTGACATTTTTACTACAAGATAAAAAAAATATTTTTTCAAATACAAAATTTCGATACCAATATTTACTGATATCAATACTTTTATTTCTATACTAGTATGGTATCGATATTTGTGAACTTTTAATGATTACAGTATCGATACTTTTCTTTCGATACCACATCCCTAATTCGGCAGTCACGTGAGACTAAGACCACTTCCTCACCGATAGGCCTGCGTTGGAAGAGTGAGTCGTACGAAACAGCGAGATTCCCGAAGACATAATTTGTTTGGGTGGAGAGGAAGAAAATGGGTGTAATAAGGACGTAAGGAAAGGAGGATCTACAAAGAGGGGTGGAGATATTCAGATCACGTTTGTATTAAGAGAGCTTGGTCCACTCAGCTGCATAACTAACTTCCTTTCCTTTGTGTCGTCCGACCAAAGAGAGAAGGGCTTATCGACACCAAATTGAGAGACTAGGTGATGGTGTTTGGCATTTATTGTATTAAGTTTATCACTGCCATAGTTAGGCTGATTAAAGGAAATATGGACGTTAACATTTTAAAACTCGGTTAAATGCCCCCACGTACTCTGTCCCTTTTCATTTTAAATTTATTTGTGGTTAAAAGTTTCCTTTTTTATAATGAACACTTATATTATGTTCCTAAAATTTATTTTCTTTTCTACGCGTTTTACAATTCTCACGGGGAAGTAATATTTACATTAAAAGGGGATATAGATAAGGTAAGTTTAAATTGGGGGAAAGGTTCTTGCATTTTACGTTGAAGAAGAGTGAAAGAGCAAAAAAAAAAAAATTGTAAATATACATCTCTATTCATATAATCAGGTTTCAAATCACTGACTTCCCCGCCATAGAAATACTGTAGAAACGAAACATAAGATCACGCACTCTCCAGATTTTAACTTATTAAAATTCATCCTGTATAATTTTATTAGTTTGTTTATGTTATTGTATTTATAATGGTGAACTATCCCCTTCCACTCATCGGTTGGTTTAACTCTGGGGATATTGGGCAACCAAGGAGAAATTGGGAAAATAGGAGAAAATTGAGGAAACTAGGTATATATTGAGGCAATAAGGGGATATTAGGTGACTAACGTGATATTGTGGAACAAAATAGAAATTGGGGAACTAGAAGAAATATTGAGGAGCTAGGTAGATATTGAGGTCATAAGGAGATATTAGGAGCCTTACGGGATACTGGTGAACTAAGTATGTATAAGGAATCTAAGGTTAGAAGAATATATATGAATAGTATTTATAGATATAGAAATAAATATCATTTTATTGATAAATACAAAAATATAAATGTGTAGATAGTCATGATTGCTAAAGATGTTGATAATGTTAAAATTAGGGGATATACAGTGTTATATAATTAGTGTACACTTTTTTTAATGGAAATGATAGGTTGGTATATTGATTGAAAGAGAGATAACAATTTTAAATGATATACAACTATTCTAGAATTAATGGCCAACTGTTTTGAAGGCTCTTTTCCTTACCACTGGAAGAATTTCCAGCCATTTGCCTTTTCCCCTTCCCTTCCAATGCAGCGTGGACTCAAATAGTCCAACATGCCATGTAGCGTCTCTACATCACCCTTGTTTGGTTCGGGAGGGAAACCTATTTCATCCCTCTAATAACACTTTTCTGGCACACCGCCATATCGCACAATAACGCATCCACTGACCCTAAGGTCTGGACACAATTTAAGGGTTCCAAAGGCGTGATATTTACCCATAATATTCCTGGCAATGTATTCCTGAGTACATTCAGAGCCATCTAGAATAGTCTTTCCATTTAACTTTAATTTTGCAGAGAGTACCAGTCTAGATGCTCTAGAATGCACTCAGGAATACGTGCCTTGACTTAAGAAACCCAGTTTTAATAAAATTATGTAATTTTTTAAACTGTAACTAGCACTGTATCTTATTAAACATTCTGCTTAAACACATATCTAATAATTATGCTAGTTTACCAGGGATCAGGGAGGATGAATTAAGAGGAAGTGTATCTGCATTAGCCTGGAAGAAGAGTTGAAAAATCACTCTCAGATCATGCATACATATTAGACAAGAAGGATATCTTATGTACCTTCAAGGGATTCTAAAACCACGATATATTGACACGGGATCAACAGGTTTACTTATCATTCAAAGAAAGTTGTGCTACGGATTTTAATTTCTTGGTAAAAGTTTGTCTGGTTGGGCTGAGTTTGATCCAACGAAGATTGGGACACTATGCAAACCCTTTTTTTCCCAGGACCATGAGAAAATCATACGATGATAATAGAAGGATAAAAATAAGTACCTAGTCAAAAATAGAGTATAAATTAAGGAAAGTAGGATAAGTAGGTGTTAGAGAGAAATAAAATGAAGAGAGTTTTAACTAAAAAAAGGAGAAAAGTGATTGATGTTCAACAATAAATCGAAATAATAAACACAGTAAGCAAGGTGAGAATTCAATCTATACAAAAGTATTAAACTTATTTCAATAGTTTGAAAATAATTTAGATCAAAACTTATCCTTAATTTCTTGGATTTTTATACCCACAGTGCCAATACATCCAACCCAATTGACAACTTTAAATTTTAGAATAGAATTAAACTGATTTGAGACTATTGCTTTATGTGCTTACAAAGATTACCTCCCCAAGCTGGTCCAATCAAATGCCATACTTTGTACCCGCGTCAACCAGTTTCAACGTATATTTTTTGCTCACACCCTCGCCTCGCTGATGAGATAGCTTGATGGTATATAACTTAATCTATTCACAGAAATATAAGGCGTAAAACAGAATAAATCCCTTCTCAATACAATAAGTAATATTTGAGACTACTGGCATCAAACAAGCAGCCAGACAAACAAAGATTCTAGAATATGTATCATTTTATTTTCTTATTGTTTATAATACCCATAATTAATAGAAACAACACAAAAATGCGAATGCACATACCTTAAAGTTTTATTATATGTATTGATAACATTGATATATTTATATCGATGTTTTGTAGACTTCTCGATATATCTATCAGTTTATAGCTATACCTTATGAATAGAACCTAGTGTTAGAGCTTATGAATCTAAATAAATAGGATGATTTTTTTTCTCTATCTTTATTTATCGAGTCGATATTCTTCCTAGTTTTGATAGACATGTCTGCTATTTTTTAATCTTTATAAAGTAAAGATCTGTGAAAAATAATATTACAGTTGAGTAGACATCTTAAGACCACTGTTAAATATCACCCAGAGCAAAGAAACTCACAATATAATAAACAACCGATATATCGATACAATTTTATCGATATATCGTAGCTTTTGATGTAACTTGTATTTTATCAAATGATAAATTGATGGATTTATTAGGCAAAATTGCCATATCTAATGGCTAATGTGCCAGTGCTTCATATATGATATAGTTTTTTTCTGCTTCTAATGAAAGATTACAATAAAAGTGGATACATGGATATAGTTTATGGGAGAAAATCGATATTATTAATACTATACCATAACTATGTAAATGTAAATGAGTCATGAGATGTTAGTGTAGTTCCATACGGTATTTATTCTTATAGTTAAAATATTTGTAATTATTAATGAATAAGATTAACTATAATTTTATCCTTAGTCTATTAACTATTTAGCTACTATAGGTTGATTATAAAACCAAACAACAAAACAGAATATATCTTTCAATAAGTAAAGCGTATGTTGTGTTAGGTTTTGTTTGTAAAAAAAATGTATTTATTTAGTCAGACTGGATAAATTTATATTGAACCAAACTAATGCCCTTTTTATTCAACGATTCAACAAATTTATACGAAAAGGCCAAGTACAATTAATGGCTATTGCTACAAAGAAACTTGCAACAGATCCACAGTCTTACGGAAGTTTCACTGAGTTATTTTAAAAAGCTGAAATCCTTCATCATTGGGTTTACTAGTGTCAGTGGTTAGTGATAAAAAGTACTTCCATGTGAGCAGTAATTAAACATCTCACCCGCCTCGGTGGCGTAGTTGGCTAACGCGCTAGTCGTGTTGAGCTCGACCACCGAGGACGGGGAGATCGAGGTTCGAATCTCGGTCGGGTGAGCTGGGGGTGGTTTTTCCTAAATGGTTTTCCACTCTACCTCCACGCAAATGCGGGTTCACTTCCTCTAATTTCAACCCTCCCATTTTCCTAATCCAATAGAGTAATTAGTACTTAAGCGTATAACCCGAACGGGTAGTAAGACGCGGTGCTAAATATTATTATTATATTATTAAACATCTCACCTTTTAAATGTTTGTCATAAAGGGGACAAGGTGGAGAAAGAGTTTTCGAAAAGTAGTGGCATCAACATAAAGGTTCAGGTAGCAGAAAGGATTTACGTTACTCACATTCTCTAGGGCAATGGCTTTCATATTTCAAACCCAATTAAATTCCAAAGCAATCATGTTTTTATAATAATTTTTAATATGAGAGACCTCTTTCATATATGACCCAATATATAGTTCCCATGGTTTTCTAACAGATGGTATCATTAGCTCGATTTGAGTAAAAAATTGTATTTCCCCCTTTTCCCCTGTATCCTTTCATCTCCCTAAATCGAGTGTGGGTGTTAATCATAAAGTTAGGTTATCTATTAATTTAGTACGGAAATGTATGTTAACTACGGTAAGAAACTGGCAGTTTTTGTAAAAAAAATAATGTTTACCAAAATCATTAGATAAATTATATTTATTACTCTACATGTAGTGATATCAAGAGTTCTTAAATTAATTATTATCTGCAGTCATGAAATATGTCCAAGAAAAACTGAATTTTTTCAGGAGAGACTAAGAATATTTTGCATTTCAAGACCAATTCCTTATTTGCGTTTAATACCATTTTTAAAGTGACTTCACACAACGGTATTTTACAGCATCTATTTAAATCAGTAAATAAATTATCCGTATTTCTAAAGGGGCTATGAATTTTTAAATAGATCAAATAATGTAGTTTGTTGATATGTTTTCTTTCTTATATTATAAATTTAAATATTAGTTAAGAATATGGTGGCATTTGGTGAGAAAATTTGTAAATAAAAAGATCTAGTTATCTTGATATTCTTTGATGCCTATCAATAAGTAAGTAGGGTGTAAAGGAGGTCCAGAATCCCATATAAATGGGTGGAATCCCACAGTTAATATAATATTTTCTATTAGATTCCCGCTTAGAAAATTTAGCTTCCTATGCCCTTGCCCGTGACAAATATTAATAAACCTGTTAAGATATTTATGTGTGGAAAGTTAAATTAATGTATGAGTTTACTAGATTTTTTTGTCAAGAACGTTTATTTCTATTTAAAACAACTACAAAAATATTATTCTCAATTAACACTTCCTTCAATCCAAACTAATAACAAGTATCCAAAACTATTTGGAACGCAGAAAAGGGCTTTTTCTGCTGAGAAAGTCCAGGAACTTGGTTACACCTTACCCCAGCCCCATCCCTAGGGAAAACATTCTTCTCCCTCTGGAATACTATTCTTTGTTTTTCTACCCAAAACTGACGGGGCTAGTGACGTACTTTCACTGGCGAGAAAACTAGTGAAGCATTCCCTCCTTTACCAAAGGCTTGTTCCAGCCGTTTCAACTTGCTCTTCAGAGCAATCCTATCCTAGAGAGAGAGAGAGAGAGAGAGAGGGGCGTATAAAGTTACAGATAGTTTCCTTCTACTCCTTGTTCCAACACCTCTTTTCATCCCCACACCCATTCTCCATGAACCGTCTCACAACTCACCTAGAATAATCCCATCAATTCACCAAGTTTCCCACTCTGGAATTGTTGGTGTAAGGCACCCAAAGCGTCGAGGAACACAAGGTTCAACGTGGCCAAAACCTTGACTACTACTTCATTTTGAATAAATACACACCCGCGACTTTAATCCTCATTTAAGAACCAATAATACTTTGTACTTACAAAAACAATCAATTTTTAATTAATTATGTTAAGGAATTGTATGCATGATAAGTAGACTCAGTGAAATTTCCGCTCAAATGGAATGTTCTAAAGTTTCTTGGAATTGTGAGCGAATATTTAACTGAGCTGTTATTTCGCTTAGCGGAACCTTTGCGACACTAAGGGAAAAGGATTAAAAGAGAACGTTGAAAAGACAAAGTAGAGTATCACACAGAAAACACAGTTTGGGGACAATAACTAAGAGATTACTTCGATAAACTTATCATTTGACAAGGTTAAGGTTGGATGGAAAGGGATGTGAGAAAATACCAGTGTTTTTTTGCAGTTTTTATGGCAAAACATTTTTTGGCTAAAATAAATAAAACATTGCTTCAGTACGAACCTAGAGTTTATTTTTCTTCACATGTTGATATTAACAGTTGTTGAATATCTGTCATAAGCATGGTGGCATTATCTTACATATATTTAAAAATAAAAGAAAAAGTTGTCATTACATTTAAGAACATCTTTTATACAAGTAGGTGACCTGGGGTCTAGGGGTAAGGTGTCAGACTTCTGTGCTAGGGTCCGGGGTTCAATTCTCGGTCCCGGCACAGATTTATCTGATTGCCAAACCCTTCCTTCACCTCTGACAAGACTTGTATTAATCACAACTTGTGAATGTGAGGAATGCCAAGCCTCCACCGTGGTTCGGATCCCACGTTAAGCTGTAGGTCCTCCATTTCATCTCACAATCACCCTACCATTACACATTAGCGTAAGTGCGTGTAACCCGAACGGGTAGTAATATGCGGTGCTAATAATAATTTTATATAAGTCATATTCAATAAATGTTGAGGTCACTATGTGAAGACAATTAAATTCTGTATTTTGTTTATTTTTTTCAAAAAATATTTTGCAATAAAGCTGCAAAAACTCTTCCTTTTTCTCGCTTCCCCCTCCATCCCAAATTAATTAGTTTTAATATTTAGGAAAAATTTGAAATAGTAATAACGAAAGTAAGAAATCATACAGTCGAGAAATGCATGTTACTACATTGGAAGTAGGTTGTTGACATCTCAACTGCTTTCATTGGATGTAAAAACTCAGATTATACAAAACAATATTTTTACAGGTTGTTCTCTATGGATGTGAAACATGGTTTCTTACCTTACATGAAGAAAACAAATTTAGGGTGTTTGAAAACCAGATGCTTAGGAATACATTTGGTCTAAAAAGCTATGAGAATACTGGGTAGTGAAGTAGGTTTCATAATGATGAGTTAAATAGCCTGTATTCATCACAAGACTTTGTTAGGCTCTTAGATTATAGTAGATTAGTAGCACCTTAGACCATGTGGTCAGTAAGCAGGTTATTTTAAATTTTAAATATATCTATCTTGTATGATTATATTTGTAGCCAAGTGTTTTAGTACCACGTTTTACTACCCATTTGGGTTATCTTTTATGTAATAGCTTCGCTAGTGGTTTATAGGAACGATTATTGTTATAATTATAGGAAGTGTACCCACTTTTAGTTGGAGGAAGAGTTGAAAACAATTTTAGGAAAAACCACCCTCAACACACCCAACCAAAATGTGAACCTTATCTCCCTGCCATCGTTAGTAGAGTCTACTACGAGAGTAGCACCTTAGACGATGTGGCCACCCAAGTGGTTTTATGTAGACTATTTGAGTGTAAGAAAAGGTGTTTGTTTTACCTTAACTTCACCAGAATTGTAAAAAATAACAAATATATCAAACAATTTAAATTATCCCGAAAACATAATACGTGCTTCTACGACCAAATATTTTTCCACTAACAAAATCATTGAAAGACACCTACACTCTTAGAAACGCAAAATGAATGTACACAATTATCTGAATAACGGACCAATTGCAAACACCAGTTCACATATTTTTAAATTTAGATATTATAAAAATGTTATAGTCTTTAATGCAGCATGAGAAATCTCACATTTTTCTGCTAAAGAAACAGAGAACCTATGTTTACAAAGAACGTAAGTACTAAATTAGATATCTTTAATAATAAGGTATCCAATATAATATACAAAAGGAATGTACAAATTTCCACAAACTAGACTGGATAAGAAATGTTGTAGAATCTTTGGACTGCGCATGTGCTACATTTCACAATACGCAATAAGATCGCTAGAAGAGGAGATGTGTTACCACTTGGGAGTGCTATAGTCTAGCTTGCATAGGATTTCCATTATTTGAAGACAGGAAGCTCATGTTATCACAACGGTGGAAACAAATATGCATATATATCTTATCATGTCGTTCTCTTACAAGGAAGGCAAGAAACTGTGCATATAGCTCAAAAAACAACAACTCCGTACTTAATCCATCCTCACTAACTTATTCCACACTTCCCTAAACTTGCATATTTCCTTCGCTTCAACAACATCCATACACTGAGTCATACATGCTCTTTTATTCATAAAACTCTTAATGTTTCTCATTTTCACACATTTGTCTACAACATTTGACAACGTATTGAATGGCCTAAATCTTATATTATATCCACACACTCTACCTTCATATATTTGCTTCGTTACACGATCCAAACTAATCCTCTAAACATGCTCAATTAACGTAAGACGCTTCATTAATTATGATCTTTTGTATTCCCTTTCAAACCACACTCCTTCAGCACCCATTCATTACTGACTCTATCCATACGAGTTTTTCCACATAAATTTCTTGGATATCTCATTCTAACCACATTCAACTTGTTCCTGTGTTTCTCCTGACAAACTCATGCTTCACATCCACAAACAATGTAGGCATTTATACACTTTTATGTACTGCAATTTTTGCCCCTTTTAATATTTAATTCTATTAATTAGTCCACAAACATCCAGAAAAATTGTATTTACATTCTTATTCACTTTAATTAATAATGTAAATTTAATTTACTCACTATTATCTAAAGGAGTATTATGAAGGCAATTGTTAAATTTTTAAATGAGCTTATTATTTAACTCATGAATCAAATAAAAAATATTTTTATCGTATCAAATTCTAGTGAATTTCAACCATGTTGGTTTTATAACGTGGGCTTAATATTACAGTTAGGTATTACGCTATGTGGTCACAGGTGTAATTGTCACAACGAGAACCATAAAGTCATTCTATACAATATGGTAGGTTTCTTTTCATCCAAAGTAACTTTAAATCCATTTCCCTATTTTATTAATTAATTTATATTTGCTCAAGTTTTAGTTTATTATGCTGAAATTTGTTATTCCTTGATTAATTTATCATAACTACTGTAATATATATATATATATATATATTAGTTTTATTTCATCCTTATACCATTCTAGATGTAAAAGTAATAAATATAATTATTTGAGATACAAAACTAAATGCATTTATTTAAAATAATTTTTCTAAAAGGAGATATTTTGCAATGTATTTATTTAGTAACACTTAAAAAAAGGTCGCCTCACCACTATATCTGGGACGTAATTAGATTTAAAATAATTTCCTGCCTTAGGCCTATAAAAGTCATGCAGAAAATCCAGCCCAAAATAATATTATTTCTTCTTAACTTTTTTTTAAAAATTCTGTATTTCAATACTCAATTTGTATAGAATGTTCAGTAATTAAGGAAAAGAATAATTGACTTTGGTGACAGCTATCCTTGTAATTTACACAGTTAATTTTTCTGTAATCGTTCATATCAGTCTAAAATATTTTTTTATTCATGCATTTACCGTATTGGGTTTAAAATTGAATTTTTATTTTATAATCTTGTTACATTTATTCTTTTTTAAATTAAATATGAAAATACTAAATCCATGGCAATAGGAACTCAAAAGTTCATTGCAGAACATAAAAAAGTATGAAACCTACCCTAGCTTGAGCGAGTTCTATCCTGTCCACCTCATTACGCCTTATTCCTATCTTTAGCTAGTTTTATCCAGTTCACCTCATTACAACATATCTCTTTCAGGACCATTCTAATGTTATCTTCCCACCCATCTATGTCCACACAATTGTCTCTTCCCTTTGGGTATGCCAGTCAATACCCTGAACAAAGTTCTAGAATGTCCCATTCACGCTGCATGTCCTTTCCACCATTATCTTAAGAGACTTGATTATCCAGATAAAGTTTAGTGATTAGTAATGAGTATGTAACTCACCACTAAGTAACCTCTTCAATCACCCATAAGCCTTATCCCTTTTTTGGACCAAAATACTAAGTTATTTATTTTAAATATGTTGATTTTATTACATGATTCATTTAATGTGCCAACTTTTATTATTCAAAACTGTAAATATAAATTTACATAAATACTCATCCCATCACCCATAGACACGTGGATTAAGCTAAGTTTTGACCAGTATAGTTTACCTCCATCGAAGAGGGGTGATAGTGGATTGGGCATGTTTATAAGTGAGGGATTAGTGGATTGGGCACCATTGGGTCAACTAAAATAAATTGTAATCAGGTAGACTGGACATTGTTTATTCGTCTAGAAGGATTTGAAAGCAGGTGGTTTGCACACTGCCAATTCGAATAGAAGGAATTATAAATAGTTGGATTGAGCATTTTTTATTCGTATGGTAGGAATTGTAATCAGGTGGTTTGCACACTGCCAAATTAACTAGAAGTAATTATAAACAGGTGGATTGAGCATTGTTTATTTGTCTAGATGGAATTGTAAACAAGTGATTTGCCCACTGCAGATTCAACTAGAGAGCAGTTGGTTTGGGCAATGTCGATTCAACTACAAGGGATATTTAAAAGATGGATTAGGCACTTTATATTATGATATTAATTTAGAATGAATACTATAGATATCCAGCAGACCTCAGTTCAGTATAAATAACTCATTTGAACGTTAGCTACTCCGTACTCTATGTCTGAGATACAATTACTTCTCAATGAGAGGGTGATCAAGGTCAGATTTGTTTGGGTTATGATAGGATATTTTATTCTATGTTAGGTTAGATTATATTGGGTTGGGTTGGCTCCAATTTACCTTGGGAGGGAAATGTTGATGGTAGCCTGGTGGCAAAGTAGTACCCAGTATACCTACATAGATCAGAGAGGCTA